>CM076682.1:50421391-50508891 GCA_038501925.1 Xenopus petersii | reverse complement strand
ATCTGTCACCACTTAGGTGTTTTTGGGTAAAACAGTGCCTGTCACCACAAGTGAAAGGTAATTGTCATTCACTTGTATAGCAGAAAGTGCCATAAGCCTATTCTTTTTTTCTCTGTTGCTAATTCTGTTATTTCCAGAGATGTATAACACATATTTGACCTTGAGAAATATTTAAAGAATGAAGATCCCCTACTGTAAAATATGAGAATATCATAAGTCACCAAAAAGTGACCATATTATATGCAGGTCCCTGAACTCCAAGGTGACTTCTACTATCCCAATATTTTACAACAGGGGGTACAATATTTATTAGAATCCCAGTGAATGATGTGACACAAATTAGCTCTCTAAGTACCAATTATAACTGATTACATCACTAGGCAACATTTATAAGGATGTCGTTTACAGGGTACTAATGTTTTTTTGTATATTATTTAGTGAATATTGTACCCCCTATTGTAAACTATAAGGATTTTCTAAGTGACGAGGTGTTTCATGCCCCTATAAAGACTTTTATACAGGTCATGGAACTGCATGGTAGGTATGTTATTACATAGTATGGTAGTAACATGACTTTAACATTGATTGAAGTATGTCAAAACCACTGGATACTAGTAATACCAGTAACAAAAACTGTTAGGCTTAGTTACACCATCTTAATTTTACGTGTGTATAAGAATGAGGTTAATTGAATATAAGTATATCGTTTGAATTATGAAAGCCTAGTTGTTTACATAATAAGGATTGTACACTTAAGTTTTGGAGAAGCTGTTTGGTTTATAATGTACTTGCTGAGATATTATCATCATCATTATCATCATCAAATATGTCTCAAGTCCCACAAAATGTTCCAGACAAGATTATCATCTGAGACCAGATGGCCTAGAGGATTCGTAACAGAACATGGACTAAAGTAAACCAGGACTTTAACCTTTGATTGGTCAGAAATAAAGTCTTTCGAGACCCCCTTACAGGGGTATAAAAGGACCAACACTGGAGGACTGTTTTTGGAATGCTTATGTACAACTTGTGTCATACGTGAGTGTCCTTCCCCGCACGAATAAACCTTATCTGATTTCTTTACCTCAAGTCTAGGTGGCATTATTTTGTGGAGGAGATTTCCTTGGTAGATAAAGACACTGGTTGCCTGACAAAACTACCGTATACAGAAACTGGTTTTAATCAGTGATCCTGCAAAATGGGACACCATAAGTAAACACCATTTCTTCTCCAAGTAAACAAGCCCGTTCACAAATAGAGACACATACAATGTGAAACTCAGTGAAAACACACATACTCAAAGTGGTAAAATTTCCCCATCAAGTTTTAAGAAGGTCCTTTTTGGCAGTACACATGGTTTTTATGCAACCAAAATTTGCTTTCAATCCAGGAATTGAAAAATAAGCACCTGCTTTGAAGTCACTGGGAGCAACATCCAAGGGGTCGGAGAGCAACATGGTACGCACGAGCCACTGGTTGGGGATCACTGCTGTAGAAGAATGCTTCCATGTGAGTAACAAAAGAAAAATAACTTTTACAGTAATGAATGTTCATAAAAACGCTGACCTGTGGTTTATATTTGCTTTAATAAAAGAAGACTGGGGCTAACCTGCATCTATTAATAACTATAGTGGTGATTCTGTAAAGTTTCCCTCAATTCTCCACCTTCATAATGTGTAGGGAGGAAACTTGGTGATTACCTCTCTATACTATTACTACATTAAAACAAAATAATTTTGCACAACCAACTTAATGGCTGTGCCAGATGCTCCCATACATTCCTGTTTAGTCAGTTAAACCCAGGGTTGCTGACTTTCAAGGATCTGTTGGTTTAAAAGCCTGGTATTCTCAAGTAACACACAATCAATTTTATGAAACAATGTGTGGTCTATGACAATACTATACACCAATCATATACGTGTTTGACTGTATTGTGATATTTGGGGCATCACAGGGGTTCACTTCCGCATCCCACCTTCAGCAGCGGCAATATCAAATGCTGTGCATGAGGGTTTCTCGCTGTGGATGCTAAAATATTGAGCATCCCTGTTTATTTTGAACCAAATTCCATTCGCTTATAACGTAGAACTCCATTGAGCATGTAGCGCTTGTAGAAATTATACATCATTTATGCATCAGAATAGCACCCATCATACAAATCACTTTAAATAAACCTGAATCATGGAAGATCTATTGGAGCTTTCTGGGACCTACTGGTCACTAGTTCAATTTCTATCTCTGTCTTTTGGGCATCAGGTAACAGAGGTTAGCTGTAATTTGGAATCCTACAAATAAAAAAAGGAAAGGTTTCTATTTCTTAGCAATTCAGATGAACCGTGTTTGAAAAAAAAAAAACTCAGTTGTGTTGACAACTGCATAATAGATAATTGATTCTACTTAGCAGGCAAATTGCTGTTCCCATTGTCCCTGTAAGTGGCCTGAAGGTATAAACAGTAATTTGTCAAGCAGCAGAGAAAGATTTAAATTAGGGAGACAGATGCTCTATTTCACTTACCTAAAGCCTATTTTTTCCTTAGTGATCATACATTATATATTGCAGCCTTGGTAAATAGAGAGCACAGCAGTTATTTACAAGAAAAGTTCCATTGCATTCGGTATAAGGCAGTGATCTGAGAAATATTTGCAATATTAAACTGAAATACTAAAAAACTATGTAACACTTGTTAACACTCAGGAAACAATTTAGTGGACTCACAGTTGTCCCATTGAGTTTAAGGAAATTCTAGGATAAAATGCTGTATCGGAACAAAAATGCTGTATCTGCACAATGCACTGAGATCATATATGAAACTTATAATGTGCTGAGCACCTGAGGTTAGCCATAAACAAATATTGTTCTCAGAAAGACAACTTATGTTGCTCATATGTTTCCTAGACAATCACTCATATGGTTTCTCATTGATCCAGACAGGTTATTAGCAGCATTTAATTACACTCGATCAGTACAGGCTATTTTAAGGTTGACGTTCTATTTGGTATAGTTACCTCACTCAAATATACTAGACTTCTGTTTTACCCAAAGGAACCAAACCTACTTAAAATGCATTATTTCTACTCCGATTCTCTGTTAAAGCTTAACCTGCTAGTTCTAATTACCATGACTATCACTCATAGTATTCCCCACGTAGTATAGACTCACTTTATCTACCCTATGTTACTGAGAAACCTTTTTCCCAAACTTTAGATGGATGTTCAAGAGGCAAGTTTTGGAGGTAAGTTTTGGTTGAATAAAAACAAGCTGAACTGCCAAACAGAGCCTCCTGCAGGCTGCCAGTCCACATTGGGTCTACCAAATAACTGATCACAGCCCTTATTTGGCACCCCCAGGGACTTTTTTCAGGTTTGCATTGCTCCCCAACTCTTTGTCTTTATATATGACTGTGGCTCACGGGTATTAAAAGGTTGGAGAACCCTGCTTTAGGCTGTTATATGACTACATGGTACAGAACTAGGGAAATCAAACCGAGCAGTGACACATAATTCTTCAATACTTATCAACAGACAAACAGAAAAAAGATAATACAAGTAGGGGACCTGTTATCCAGAATGCTCTGGACCTGGGGTTTTCCGGATAACAAATCTTTCCATAATTCGTACCTTACGTCTACTAGAAAATCATGTAAACATTAAATAAACCCAATAGGCTGGTTTTGCCTCCAATAAGGATTAATTATATCTTAGTTGGGGATCAAGTACAAGATATTGTTATATAATTACAGAAAACAGGAAATATTTTTTTTAAAAAATTTTGATTAAGTAAACATGGCATCTATGGTGGATGGCCTTAATTTTGAGCAATGTGGACCATTTTGGGTAACTCTTTTCCTGAAAAGATATGTAGTCACTGAGTAATAGTCTCTCTATGTTCAGTAAATCTCTCCAATAGTTTTTATCATGAGGTCCTTCTTGAACTTCTGGTCATTGGACAATCATTTCCATAGAAAGCAGAAGGTCAGTATCAGCTGAAGTTGATAATCACTGTTACATCTTTTTGCAATGATGCCTTACAACAACTGAACAAGGCATCTCTCAAAAATTGTCTGTATCCTTAAAGGAACAAAGAAGTAGGATATAAATACTGCATATATGTTTTGAGATACTACTGGCCCAGGACAACCACAACCCTAGCAGTGAAGAGCTGTGCCACTAAAGATGCCCCCAGTAGCTCCCATTTTTTTCTATTGATTCCTGCACATGCTCTGTGCTGCTGTCACTTGCCCAAATTTAGGAACAGACTCACAACTAACCTTGTATAATGTCTTTTAATATAAAAGACACTATACAAGTCTAGTTGGTATTTAATTCAGATTTTCATTAAATGGCGGCTTCAAAACCAGTGCAATTAACATCAGAATTTCATAATCGGCCCTGTATCATCAGCTTTTATCACATCTGAACTTAATTTTTCACTTGATGATTTGCAACACCCCCTGTTCTGTCTTCATACACGTTCTCACAGTGTGCAATCCAACATTCAGCTTAACCATCCCTGTCTTCCAAATAAGCAGACCGTCTTGTAATCTAACTTGTTTATTGATAACAGGTTGTTTGACTGTAAGTGGTCAGTTGCAATTAGTAAACAGGAGCATCAATGTATGTGTGTCGATGCATGTTCGCATGGTAAAACTATAAAGATACAAATGGTTTGTATAAGTATATAACAAAAACATATGAATAAAATATACAGCAGCATTCATTCTAAATCAGCATGTCTGAACATATTACATAGCACTAAGCACATGTTGAAGATGGCTGACAACCTATAAGGCCGCATGACTGGCTATCTACTAGCGTAACAACTACTAAGTGCAGATTAGAACTATCTAAAACATCACTAAAGAACAGACTATCCTGAGACTTGTATAAATCTTACCAGATATGCTGGCTGTGGGGTAGTGGAGATTTAAGAAGTAGAAATTACATTTGTAATGTGCACAGTAATATTTTTTGAAAGAAATCTTGGGTAAAGTAAAGATTTTCCTAATACATTTAGTTGGACAAAAATTTAATTAAGCATAGTAATGGGGTCAATTAGTGTTAATTGCTCTTAACCTGACAGCCCAGAAAGTTACTACCTTAGTGCCCTAAAATAGTTCTTAGCCAGCAGAAAACTGCACAGGACATAAATATACTGCTTTAACCGAGGAGCATGTTTTTTGGACAGGTCACCATGCACCTTTTCCTTCTGTGCTGATGCAGTGCAGAGATCTTTATGCTAAGGACTGTATGCAGAGTGGCGCATTGGTTAAATAGTAAATGTGAGACTTGCAATATAATTCATTTCAGTGCTGATAAAGTTTATTGCACCTCTCTGCCTCCAAATAGCAATCCGCACATTTACTTTATGTAAATGTTGTTAAGGGCAGAAATATAAAAATATTGGAAGGCCGGTAATTTTTTTCCACAAAAGTTGACAACCCTATACCTAAGGTTGCCACCTGGCCTGTAAAAATGGTGCTTAATTCCAATGTACTTTAAGATGGCCGGTAATTTTTTCCAGAAAAGGTATACCACCGAAGTAACTTTTTGTGATGTCAAGTAAAAAACAATTAACTCTAAGATTACTATACTACAGCTTTACTCAACTCAGTGAAGCATTTTTTTTACATAAGCTTTCTTCTTTTTAAAAAATATTTCCATGCTGCACTGTTCCAGCTTCTAACTTGTCTAGCTGGCAGGGCCGGAACTATGGGTAGGCAGAGTAGGCACGTGCCTAGGGCACCAGGCACATACCTCCTCTGTCGCCTACCCCATGTCCGGTCCCCTCTGTCCGGCTGTCTTTTGTATTTGACCCTGTATTTGTGCTTCTGCGCATGCGTAGCGCTTCCGCGCACACACGTGTCAATTTCGCACATGCACGCGACCAGCCGCTGCCGCAACCAGCCAGGTTGCCTAGAGTGCCTTCCCATGTATAAATATGTCTCCCTCCCCTGCTATAGTGAATATTAGCTCATCTATTATTCGTTTGTTTTCCATACAGAGAGCTTCTTGAGAATAACAGTGATCAGCTTACACTTAATTGGTCAATTGGTTGACAGGCACACTTTGAACATCCCTGCTGGATCAGAATCATTGTGTCCTATCTGATTTCCTGTTTTCTGAAGGTGATTTCTCTGTATATGCGTGAAGAGGAAGACAAAGCAGAACAGATATGCTAATGTTATCAAACAGGAGGGACATGGGAGGAAGGCAATTTCCCTACACTGTATGGGAAAGGAAAGAATAGATAGAAGCCAGGCAGGCACAAATAAGACAGCACGCTCTCCCACTGCCAAAATGCCTATTTGTTTCCAAAAGTAGATGCACAGAGGAACAATACGATAATTCTGTGGTCCAAAAGGACTGGGGGTTTCTTCCCTGTGTCCCGGTGGCCAGTCCGACTCTGGACACCACCAAAGCTTAGCTTCTCATTTCTCAACAGCTGCCCAGTATACGCTGAGCCTTTGAGTGGCACTGACACTTCTAACAAAATCCAAGATGGTGACCCCTTGTGCACAAAGGCCGAATCATTATTGTTAAAGAGATTCTGAAACTTTAGGCTTGTGCAGCAAGTTCTGTATATAAAATATTACATATCTACCCATATTTGTTTTTAGGGCTTTGTTCCTGGCTTGCATCCATTATCAGGGATTTCACCATTATGTATTGTGTAACCTGACCATTATAATATAGGATTTATTATGTATCCTCCAGGAATATGTGTAACAAAATAATCTACTATAATAGACATATTGCCTTCTCTCCATAATTTTTATCTTTGCATGATGAGCAATCAACAACAAAAATGTTCAAAAGCTATGCCGCTTCAGAAATATGGCTTATGTTTTCCCATAACAAAAGCATGAAAAATGAGGCTACCTAGAAGTGCGTATTAGTAGAGTATCTAATGAAGCCCCTTCTTGATGTGTAAATGTTCCCCGTCAGTGTGATAACGATACAGTCTAAGAAATGGTTTGAGAATCCGAGCTGCTCGCAGTAGGAATCCTCAAAGCAAGCGTGAGTGAAAAATGCCACACTGGCTTCCTCGTTAATCTAGTGAAAGCTAAAATCAAGTTTCCATAACAGTTTACATCAAATATCAAGTTCTCAGTTGCAAAAAGAACAAAATAAATGGTAAATTCACTTTGCTCTTGGACTGAGTTATTAGATGTCAGAAATGGAAATATGTCACTTTTAACAAAATATTTTGGAAAGTGTCTGTAGGGATAAAGAATTAACAATACCTTACAGCCATAAACAAAATTAAAAACAATTGAGCACTGAGACTGAAAATAATACTATATAATAATATCAAAGAAACTTAAATATTATAAAACAGTATTTAATTTTAAGTTTTAATTCTTGAAGGAGTTTTTGTCACCAAATTTCACTATTTCTTGTGGTTTTTTGTTGTTCTTACTTGGATTTTATCGAAAAGAAAATGTAAGAAAATTAGAGCTTGGAGTTAAGAGTTAAGATGGCCATACACTATAAGATTCACTCGTTTAGCGACATTATAAAAAGCTTTAAAATGATTATTTATATTATTACGTGAAAACTAAAACCTTTTTCTTTCACTAACCATATCAGGCTACCAGCCCTACAAAACTTTACATCTGGTTTCACATATGAGCAAACATACTCCACACTTTTAATTACCTACTTTTCTTATCCAATATCTATACAACAATGTAAGCCTGAAGAAGGGACATCAGAGTCCTGAAGTTTGCACTGTGATTATTTCTAATAGTCATTAAAGAGTATTTCTGTCAATCTTGTTTTGTCTTACCAGCTCACTGCAAAACTGACAATGTTTTCTGATAATCTACTGGCTAACGTTAAATGAACTTTATTCGTTCACGATTTTCAGCAAATATTAAATTGCATGCTGTAAATATTTGTGGACATAGTGAAATAAAGGTTTGCTCCAATACAAGTCAAAACTAGCTTGCTGTTAGCTGGTGTTCATACAACAGTCCTGTTTCACCATGTTAGTGTTATCTCACCAGGTTTTATGGGATCAATAGATCACTGAACTGAAAAAGTGACCCTTGCAACATGTGCTAGATATGGAATGCAACAAGTGAAGCATTATGATATTTTCATCTTAGCTGTTTTCCAAACCAGATGGACCACTAGTGCATTTCCTAGTGTGTGTAGTGTATTTGTCTCGCCCACTTTAAATAATATATGATGATCCTGTTTTGAATTGAAATAATATTTTATTGTAGTTTTATTGTGGCATCTCAATATTTGAACCTACGCTCGCAAAAGTGACCAAGAATGATTTGAATCTTCAAAAACATCAATACCAAATGGATGAAGTTGATGAAGCAAAAATAATTAGTCCTTTTAGAAGGGTGAAGGCTAAGTCCATTATTGCCCAAAAGAAGGGGGTGAAGGGGCAGAGGGCTTCCTTAAGAAAAAAATCAATTTTGTCAAAGAACTAAGGGAAACAGCTGAAGGAATGGAAGAAATATAATTTCATTTCTGTTACCACATTGGGCAAACAAGTGCAACATACACCATGAGAACAGAAATAAATCACATTTACAGTATGTGTTGAAGTTGTGGGGGCAAGATAATTTAACAAAGCAAAATGTCTAATTTGGTTGGATTTTATGGTACCTGATGAATTCTACAAATGAATGGTTCAAAGTAATGGCTCACAGTGCTCCTAGCACAGTTTTACAGACCACGGGTTGGTATCATATCTCATGCATTTCTGCCTCATTTCACAAAACATACAAACTCTAAGGGGCCTATTTATTAGAAAATTCTCTTTTTTTCTCTAAACATTTGAGTTTTTTTAATTTCTCCAAAACACTAAAAATGCAAAATGTAAGGAGGATGCTTTGGGGATAAGAGTCCAAGATCGCAGTACAAATAGGTTCAGGCAAAATCGTAATCGTAGTCCAGGCAAAAATCCAAAGGCAGGTAGAATAATCCCAGAGTCAAGGTTCAGGCAGAATCAAAAGTCCAAAAATCAGGTTAACAAGAAATATCAAACACCCACTAATGTTATAACCAGGCATTGAACCCGTGACCTGGAAGGGTTTTTATCTTTGAGTTTCAAGCCAAGAGCGTGACATTCTTGCACCAGTGTCAGAACGCTGCTGCTCCACGTTGGGACCATGGGTGCCGCCATCTTGGATCCAGCGCCGAAGCGAATGGAGGCGCCGGCCAGCGTTCCGGCCAGCGTTCCTGACAGTATCCCCTCCCCCACATGGGGCCACTGGATCACCAAGCCTTGGCTTCTGGGGAAATTGGCTGTAGAACTTCCTTACCAAGAGAGGGGCATGTACGTCAGCGTGTTTCTCCCAAGAGCATTCTTCAGGACCAAAGCCCTTCCACTTAATGAGGAACTGGAGAGAACCCCTGGAGAGTCTGTAATCTAAGATCCTTTCCACCTCGTACTCCTGTTGACCGTCCATGGGGATAGATGAAGGATGAGACAGCTCCGAAGAGAAGAGATTGGAAATTGCTGGTTTAACCAGGGAAACATGAAATACATTAGGGATTCGCATCTCAGGAGGAAGTGATAATCGGACTGCCACAGGATTAACTATCTCAGAAATGGAGAAAGGTCCGACAAACCTAGGGCCCAACTTGGGAGAAGGAATCCTCAAATGAATGTTCCTAGTGGACAACCACACCTTGGGGTATATTTATCAAAGAGTGAAGTTAATAGTGAAGTTCCACCACTAGAGTGAAATTCCGCCACTCTCCATTCATTTCTATGGGATTTTTATAGGCGTATTTATCAAAGGGTGAACGTTCACTTTACCCATTGATAAATACGCCTTTCAAAATCCCATAGAAATGAATTGAGAGCTGAGGAATTTCACTCTAGTGGCGGAACTTCACTCTTTGATAAATTTACCCCCTTGTCTCCAACTTGGTACGGAGGAGGGGAACTGCGTCTGTGATCAGCGAAAGTCTTATGCGCCAGAGCACTCTTTTCCAAATTTACTTTGGTTGCAGTCCAAATAGCAGACATATGGGCTGCATGATCATCTGCGGCAGGGACATCCAACAAGAAGCAGTCTTGAGGGAAGGCTTGAGGATGTTGCATACAGGCATAAAAGGAGACCTCCCAGTGGAAGTGTGACATGCATTGTTATAAGCGAATTCCACCGTGGGAGGAGATTGGACCAATCATCCTGACAGAGGGAAATATGATTCCTCAGGAATTGTTCTAGTGCTTGATTCACCCATTCTGCTGCTCCATTGGTTTGGGGATGGTAGGCATTAGAGAACTGGAGAGTTATTCCCAGATCTTTACATAAGGAACGCCAGAATCTAGCTGTGAGTTGAGATCCCCTGTCAGAGACTATTTCAGCCGGGAAGCCATGCAGTCGAAAAATAAATTGAATGAACAGTTGGTACAGTTCCACCGCAGAGGGAAGTTTTCTCAGAGGGATGAAGTGTGCCATCTTACTGAAGCGATCTATAACAACCCAGATGACAGTGTTCCCTTTTGAGGGTGGTAGCTCTACAATAAAGTCCATCTCTAGGTGAGTCCAGGGATGTGAAGGAGTGAGTAGAGGTTGTAATAGACTGCTGGGGTGAGCATGACTAGACTTGGAAGTGGCACAAATTGTACAAGCAGCAATATTGTCCTTGACATCTTTGTGGATAGTCGACCACCAGACTAGGTTCCTGGAAGAAGATTGACGTGACAGTTGTAGTGCCGATGAGGAGGGAGGAATTCCACAGACTTTTTACAAAAGACATCAGTGAACTCCCTGTAGACTGTTGACGGGACTGAAGATCTGTCAAAGAGATGGTCACCCGGTGGAGGGGAGAAGCGGGTAAACAATGTTCTTGACAAAATGGACTCCAATGAGAAATCTGATTGGAGGACCAATCTATGGAGGGATTTTGCAGACGTAACCACGGTAATCCCAACACCACAGGAGAGGAGGGACAGGAAATGTTGAGTAATGCCATTTTCTTAGTGTGCAAAGTCCCAATCTGCAAAGGTAATTCCCCCATTATCATGAAGATAAAGTCAGACGTTAGGATTCTGTCATCAATAGCAAACACCCACAAGGGAGTAGACATGGGATACAGGGGAACACCAACTTGCTTGGAAAAGGTAGCGTCCATGAAGTTTCCAGCAGCTCCAGAATTGAGGAACGATGAGACTTGGATCGTCTTAGCGGGCAGGCGAATCTGCAGAGGAAGGCGAAACTGATGATAATTCACTTGGAGCTTTGGTGTAATGCCACCCACATGTGATATCCCTGGTTTACCTTTTGGCTTCACAGGGCAGGAATTGGCAAAATGAGCTTGGCTGCCACAGTATAGGCACAGACCCGCAGAGTGTCTACGAAGTTTCTCCTGCTTAGAGAGACGGGCCTTCCCAAACTGCATTGGTTCCTCCAGAGAGGTGATAGGCAGTTGCTGGGAAGAGGCAGGTAGAAGAGGCCTTTGGAAACGGGGAGCAAGCATTGGTTCGAATTTCTTGTTGTGCTCCTTGGCGACTTGATGCTCTACATAGATGGCGAGAGCAATTAAATCTTCCAGCACCTCAGGAAGTTCTCTGGATACAAGATCATCCTTCAGTCAGGTAGACAGACCTTAGTAGAAGACAGCCCTGTATGCCTCATCATTCCAATTGGTTTCTGCCATTAAAGTTCTAAAGTCAATAGCATACTCACTGGCACTGTGACTTTCCTGCCGGATTTGCAGGAGCCGAGGTGAGGCAGTAGCGACACGACCCAGAGCATCAAACACAGTATTGAAGGCCTAGAGAAATACCTTGTCATTGAAGGTCAGGGGAGAATCCTTCTCCCAGAAAAGTGTTGCCCATCATATATATCACATACCCCACTTAAGCCTGCTCCGAAGAGTATTGTGAAGGTTGAAATTCAAACTGAATAAGACATTGACTAACGAACCCTCTGCAGGCTATAACGAGATGGAGGAGGGATATGCGGCTCACCGGCCGATGGGACTGCTACCGAAGGAGTGACCGTAGCGGGAGGATTGGCCACTGCAGGAGGAGTGGAAGATGTCCGGGAAAGAATCGTATCAAGTACTTGCTGAGTCTCATAAGCTTACATGCTGGGATGACCCTTCCGTCATCCGGTGTAACGTCCTCAGTGGTGTCCATGGCCCGATTATAATGTCAGGGGGCCTATTGGCTCCCAGCGGGAGTAGTCCGGACCACAAAGGAAGCTTTAGGGGTAAAAGTCCAAGATCGCAGTACAAATAGGTTCAGGCAAATCGTAATCATAGTCCAGGCAAAAGTCCAAAGGAAGGCAGAATAATCTCAGAGTCAAGGTTCAGGCAGGGTCAAAACATTTGTATGTGAACAATGGTTTGTGAAACTGCATTTATGTGGTCCTGGTTTTTCTTTTTTTGTTAAATATTTTCAAAATTTTCTGTCCCACAAATTCAATACATTTTACCCCACACATTCTACTTTGCTCAGTCAAACCTTTCTATTTTACCCAGAAAACAGCAGGAATCCTGGAAAGGAAACCAAAGTTTCCATTTTCATGGAATGCCCAATATAGATGAAATCCTATTTTGATCTAAAGCATAGCCAAGATAACTTATAAATGGTGATATTGTGTTGGCACTCCTCAGTGCAATGCATGGTTCTATGATGAGAAGATAAGAAGCCAGTGGTTCACCAAGCATCACATTGGGATAGAGGAGACACTCTACTCATTTGTATGCAAAACAACAGGAATCCTTGGAAGGAAACCACATTTTGCTTTTGAGTTTCCCATTTCTATGGATACCCTGTGGGCTAAAGCACAACCTTGCAACTCTGTTATTAGTATTCACTGAATGTTCCACCTTGTTTCAGAATACAGAATCTATTACTATTTATAAATTAAGGTTTGCTCTGAAATATATAATTCAGCAAGAGGAACTGTAAATTACACACATTGTTCAATGAAAGAAAGCAATAATGTTCCTTAAATATTTGTATTATTGATACAAATGTCATAGTTGTTTCTCTTAAGTACATTTTGATGTTTGATCAGGCCACTATAGAATTATTTTTAACATGTATTTATATAGCACCAATGCTGTAATAGAATAACAGGGAATAGCCGGAGCCAGTATTAAGTACAAAAGTATAAACAGAAAATAAGGTGTCCTCCTCTCAACCCATTCATCTGGTCAAAGAGCAAAATAAAGCAGAATTCAAAATTATTGCAATAGCAGAATGTATAAGCATAAAAAGTTAATTTTAACATTATTCTAGAAAACCCAGCAAGAAAACCCAGCATAATGTTTTTGAGCTACACAAGGACACTAGGGGGTACATTTACTTAGCTCGAGTGAAGGATTCGAAGTAAAAAAAACTTAGAATTTTGAAGGTTTTTTTTGGGTACTTTGACCATCGAATAGGCTACTACGAACTTCGACTACGACTATGACTTTGAATCGAACGATTTGAAGTAAAAATCGTTTGACTATTCAACCATTCTATAGTCAAAGTACTGTCTCTTTAAAAAAAATTTTGACTACCTACTTCATCCCTTAAAACCTACTGAGCACCAATGTTAGCCTATGGAGACCTTCCCCGTAAGTTTGTAAGCAATTTCTGATGGAAGGAAAATCGTTCGATCGATGGATTAAAATCCTTCAAATCGTTTGATTCAAAGTATTTAATCTTTCGATCAAACTATTTTTCCTTCGATCGTTCGATTGCAGTAAATGTGGTAAATCCTTCGACCTTTAGTAAATGTGCCCCCATGTCACTATAGAATATAATAAACTGGGGGGGTGTGGCTAACCGCACACCAAGATGGATGCTTAACTCCGAGTCTCTGATAATGCTCAGCTTGTAAAATGGAAATTAAGCAACAATAATGGGTAAATACAGCAAAGTGAAGGAGATTATAAGGGATAATCTAAAGCAGCACAAACTAGGCGAATCTCAAAAGCTCCTAAAGAAATTCTTGACTCCTGCGGAGCAGGAACATGCTCAAGTGGATACCAGGTTAACAGAGCAGGCTGAAGGCGATGATCAGGCCTCAGATGACGATTTGATAAACTCGGAAGGTAATACGTTTGCTTATTTAAAAACTCTGCCTATGAAACATGACCTGAAAGATTTAGCGACACAGATTAAAGCTGCGCTAAAAGAAGAGGTCGCAGACTTAAAATTAGAAATTGCATCACTGCATGCCAGAACTACGGATATTGAAAACAGGGTGGAGGGCATAGAGCAAACAGTTGAAACTCTCCTACATGTATCCCAAATACAAGGTAAAGCCATTCAATCTCTAACACGGAGAATAGAAGACCTTGATAACAGGGGAAGACGATGCAATGACATATATGGGGCCTACCCAAAACTGTAGAAGCAAGCACCCTGAAACAGACAGTGACGTCGTTATTTAATACAGTTCTGAATCTACCCCAAGAAAATGAAATACACATTAAAAGGGTTCATAGAACACTCAGACTGAAGGGACTACCGTCTGAAAAACCGAGAGACGTCATATGTTACCTATTGCACTTCACAGTGAAAGATGAAATACTTTCAGGGCAGACAACTGAAACAACTCAAAATTGAGAGTACGGAAGTTTCCACAATGCAGGACCTATCCTGGTATACTCTGCAACAAAGGCGACTCCTCAAGCCCCTCACAAATTTCTTGAAGGAACAGAAAATATTATTCAGATGGGGATACCCATTCAACATACAGGCCACTATTGCGGGAAAATTGTACACTGTATGCAGGCCGGAAGATATACACCCATTCTTGCAGGCCTGCAACGCTCTAAAACTTGATCTATCAGAATGGGTTAAATTTGTGCAGATACCGACTCCAACACCAATGCCACATCAAGAGCCGTGGAAAGTGGTAGAATCGCCGAAAGCTAAAAGGAGTAGATCAAGACAAACACCAAGAAAACTTCCCGGAAGCCCTGCATTATCCAACCCAGGATGAGTCCTGAAATAACAGATGTGATATATAGTTAAATTGCTGTATATATAAGCTACACTTTAAACTGAATATATTCATTTTTTTCCCTCGTCCCCCTTTTTTCCCTTCCCCCCCTTTTTTTATTATTATTTTTATGATGCTCGGCATCTTCATGCTGCAGAGTAAAAGCAGAATTCATGGTGTTCACTACCTCCCCCCCAGTAATGGGCCGACAAAATGTCTGTTGGAAAGCCTAAGTTTCTTGCTGAGAAGCCCATTTCAAATGCATACAATATTTTGCGTAGTTTTTACTTTGTTTATATATTTTCTAGATGTATGTAATTGTAGTCATTACAAGCTGTTTGAATGTAAAATATGTTTCAACAATGTACCTGTTACCTTTTCCTCTAGATTTCACCTTTACATCCCATCCCAATCTGAGCTTGGAGTCAAGGACAGTAAGATGTATATAATATCTAATGTCATTGTTTTTTTTTACTATGTGAATGATGGAGAGTAATCTGAAAATAATTTCCTTAAATGTGAATGGTTTAAATGTCCCTGTAAAATGAAAACAAATGGTTAATATGATGAATAAGAATAAGGGTGACATAATTCTACTCCAGGAAACACATTTTAGGAAGGAAACTCTACAAACTATGTCAGTACTACCAATGGTATTTTATCAATAACCCGCTACAGAAAACAAAAGGGGTAGCCATAGCCATTAAGAAGTCAATAGACACTTTTAATGATCTGAATAGGAGATATATTTTGATAAAGGGCCTAACATACCATACACCTTGCACTATATGAAGTATATACCTACCTAACCAAAACCAAATGCAGTTTTTAACTAAACTGAACTCTAAAATTTGCACATTTTTGGAAAGTTTATCGATTTTAGGGGGGAGATCTTAATATGGCACTCAATCCTAACTTGGATACCTCCAAAGGCCATTCTCTGCTTACTTCCAGAAAAATTTAATCAAACCTCCAAAGTACTTCAAAAGCTACGAATTATTGATACATGGAGATTTTTCAACCCTATGGCTAAACAATTTTTGCACCCCCAGAATAGCTTTACATGCATAGACTACATTTTTCTCTCGCAATACCATTTACATTGGCTTAAAAAGGCAGATATGGATAATATAACATGGTCAGATCACGTAGCGGTATCTATCTCAATAAATATTCCGAACAAGCCAAAATCCACATGGAACTGGAGACTAAATGACAGTTTATTAGATAATTCGGATGTAGAGAGGAACTCGTAAAAGCTATGGAGGAATATATAAGTAGAGTAATGAATTACCTCACTTCTCACCAAACAAAGTGGCAGGCATTATGCATTATAAATGTATGATAAGGGGACTATTGATCAAACATGGCACCCACCTCAAAAGACAAAGGCAAAGTATAGTAGAGAATCTACTTGGGTAAATTCAACAGTTAGAAATCCAACATACTAACAGCTTATCACTAGACATCCTAAAAGCCTTAACGGAGAAGAGAATGGAATTAAAACAAATATTAAATGCCCAAAGAAAATACAGAATGACCAAGCTAAAACAAAAAAACTATGAAAAAAAACTATGAATTTGGGAATAAATCAGGAAGAATGCTAGCTATAGCTCTAAAAAATAGACAGAATCTTTCATATATACATAAAGTTAAAAATCAACAAGGAATAATGCAGATTCTGCAGTTAAAAATAGCAATAGAAACCTTTAAGCAGTGTTATCAAGATCTATATAATATCCCTCAAACTATGGCCCAGGAAACGCTAAAAACAAAAATAAGAACCTATATATCAAAATACCCCTTACCAGGCATTGAAGATTGTTTACTTAACAAGTTAAGTATGCCATTCCAAAAACAAGAAGTTTTAGATGCTATTAAAAATGTAAAACTGCATAAATCACCAGGCCCAGACGGGTATACTGGAAGTTTTTTTAAAATCTTCTCTGCTCAATTAACCCCCTTGTTTCTAAACTTTATAAATGAAATAGATGATAACCACCCCCTAAACAAGGAAGCCTTCATGGCCTATATCAGAGTTATACCAAAACCAGGCAAAGAAATTAAGCTATGTGGAAACTGCACTCCTATATCATTATTGAACATTGACCTAAAATTATATACCAAAATAATAGCACAAAGATTGAATCCACTCCTACCTCTTTGGTTACACGAAGACCAAGTAGGATTTATCAAAGGAAGGAAAGGCAAACAAAAAACAATAAAAATCCTTGACTTGGTTAGTTGGGCTTGTTGTCAACGAATGCCTTCTCTGTTTCTTTCTACTGATGCAGAGAAAGCATTCTACAGAGTTAATTGGCCATTTCTCAATTTAGTACTGGAGGGGCTAGGGTTAAAAAAAACATTCTGTGATAAAATGATGGCGTTATACACCAGTCCATCAGCCAAGATACGGCTTAATGGTATTATCTCAGAGGGGTTTGATATTGGAAATGGAACTCGTCAGGGATGCCCGCTATCCCCATTGTTATGTTTTATGCATGGAACATCTACTGATAGCACTCAGAAAAAATCCAGATATCTCGGGAGTGACCATAGATTCACGGTAATATAAACTTGCTGCTTTTGCAGATGATCTTTTGTTGGTTATTTCTAACCCACTTATTTCAATGCCCAATGCTATTAAAGAATTAAAGACTTATGGGGAAATTTCAAATTACAAAATAAATATGTCCAAATCAGAAGCCCTCCTATATACATGGAACACTCCCAAGTAAACCAATTAAGAGGTAATTTTAAGTGGCAAAAGGAGAAAATTAAATACCTGGGTGTATTTATACCCAGAGACCCAAACAAGGTGTTTATATATAATCATAGACCAATAATAACCACAATTACTACTTTGCTCAAAGAATAAGATAAGGCCCAGTTTACATGGACTTGTAGAATCTCTATTATAAAAATATAAATTCTACCCAAAATCCTTTATTTATTCCAGACTTTACCAGTTCCAATACCTAAAGGATTTTTTGAAACCTTAGATACAATAATTAGCAAATTTGTATGGGCACATAAGCACCCTTGACTAAGAAGATCTATATTATGCCAACCTAAAACGAAAGGGGGACTGGGTTTACCAGACTGCTATTCTTATTATCAAGCATGTTTGCTAGCCAAGTTAATTGAACATTCTCATGTGAATTCAGCGAAACAATGAAAGTGTTTACAAGACCAAGGAGCAAAATACCCCATAAGCAATATTCTTTGGAATAAAGAGAAGCATTTGGATCTAAACTTAAAAGAAAATCCTCAGACTGTAGCTTTGGAAACATTTTGGTTTCCATTCAATCAAAAACAACAACTCTTACCATACCCTTCACCGTTAATGGCTTTAAGCTGTAATTTGGACTTTATGCCAGGAGTCCTAGACAAAGGAATGGCATCGGCCTTTGAAATACAAACCTGCAACTAAAGCACCATCCTCAAGACGAAGCCTCAAAGGCCTTAATTGAGGAATCAAGACTCAATTGGTATAAGAGACACTATTGGAGATTCCATTAAATTCAGCACTTTCTTTACTTGAATCCAACACTTCAGCAAGCCAAACGGACACTAACCTAATTTGAAACTATATGTGATATGGAAACTACACCATGTCATTTAATATCAACGCTCTACAAATTGATAATACAAAAGAAGTATCCTAACTTGCCCTACTTTACACGAACATGGGAAAATGAGTTGGAGGTAAACAATCAAGAAAATGACTGGGAAAAAATTTTCAGACTTGTAGCAAAATGCTCCATTTGTAACAGATTCCAGGAGAACACATATAAAACGCTTTCATAACGGTATAGAACACCTACAAAGTTATTCCAAATGCATTTGACATTTGACAACAAATGTTGGAGATGCTCTAAGGATCTAGGAAATATATCTAATTTATGGTATTTTTGTGAGAAGTAACAGGTTTTGGAATGATGTACAAAATGCATGTCGGGAGATCGTGGGTTACCAGATCACCCAAATTCATACTACTTTTCCACACAGATACTCCAGAATATTTACTAAAGCATAGTTTAGTGATTCATTTGCTGTTACCGGCAAAAATACTGATTCCAAGACATTGGAAAGAAGTCACATCTCCGACTGTGGAGGAGTGGATTACCAATATAAATGACATTTACCTGATGGAAGAACTGACATCTTACCTAACAGAAAAACTAGACAAATTTAGAATGATTTGGCAGCCCTGGGTCTCCTATTTACATGCACATAGGATATTGTAAGAATAACATGATATTGAACTCCAAGCTCAGACCACACATAAAGCTGTGTGAAATATACAATGGAAAATAGGAAAAGTAACAACAAGGTACAGAAGACAAAGACACAAAATTGTTTTTTGTACACAATAAAAGCATTCTTGAAATAAAAAAAAAAAAAATATATATATATATATATATATATATATATATATATATATATATATATATATATATATATATATATATATATATATATATATATATATATATATATATATATATATATATATATATATATATATATTAGTGACATGCCACTAGCCTGCACATGCACTTTTATGGGGGAATTAGCATTTGTGGTAGGCAGGTAGCGTAGAATTTTTTGAGCTTAGAGACAGGGACACCAAGGCTTCCGACAAAAACACAGCTTTATTAAGCACTGGACATTCCCAACAAAAAGGCAACAGAAAAATGTTCAGGTAACAGTTCAACTTCACTGTAGAAAATGCAGGGTACAGTTCAGTAAATACACTGCCAAACATTCAGGGTTTTCCCCCCCTCTGGTCGCTCACCATCATGGGAAACTCTCACCCTCTTGTACCTTGAAGTATTTGGGCTTCACACTCAGCCCTGCTGGCTTCCCCTCCTGGGACTCAGACTCACCAGCCTCTGCCAGTCCTTTTCTCTTTCTTTCCCCACAAGGGATTTAGGCTCCAAGCTCTGGAACTCTCTTGCTGGCAGCAAAGCTCCTTCTGCCCAGCTCTGTCTCTCACAGCCCCTCACTTCCCTGGAGAGCCTTGAGCTTTGCTCACACAGCCCTTTTACATGGTCAGGTAGATCCTCTCTCAGCTGCCACTTAATTACCTGGCTGATAGGGAATATTAACCCTACCTGAGCCGAGTATTTCTTTGCAGCACATACAATGCAGTTTAAATGCACTCTTTTATGTGCCTTTTCCTCTAAAACAGTGGTGTTTTCCAAACACCCGGTCACAATATATATAAAATAAACTGAATAAGCCTATTCAACACTGAAACAGTTTAGCGTTATTGTCTTCTTATTTATATGTAAATTGACACAGGGAGTGTAAAATAGATGAAGTCTCAAAAGGGACTGTATTTACAAAGGTAAAAGTCAGTTATATGCACATTTATAATAGTGGATGTGAATGTGTCTTTTTAACAAGCTGCATGGGTATATGCATAGTTGTAACTGAAAATGAATTTGTGAATGTGATATCTACATTTTTTTGCTGGACCATTAGCACAGAGCTAAAGGGTTCACATGATTGAGGATCTTTAAACGCCAGCATGTGTTTATGGAACTGCAGCAATAAATAGTCTAAAACAACTGAAGTGATGGATGGTTAATTATTGTTCTCTATTTAAAAAATATCAGATAATAATAAGTCAATATAAATCATGAAATGTATAATCTACATATATCATTCATATCAGATGTATCAGTATTAGCAGCATGGATGGAAAGTGTTTACTACCAGCCACAGAAAGTGAGAAGCCAATAAAGTTTTGGAAGGCAGGTCTCCCTTTGCCAGTTATTGGTTTGTCAATGGTACACAAAAAAAAGAAACCTCTTACTTCTTGTGATTAACCCATAATCCAGCTGGGTCTGAGAAAAACCAAGACTGTACTCATTCACATTAAATCCCATGAGCACTTTGAGATTAGAAGCAGTATACGAGTTAACCAGCTCAGAAGAGAGAGTGACGTTGCAGGGTAAAAGCGATCACAGAGACCGCGCATTGGACATATAAATTACAGAAATGGGAAATTTTTAAAAAAACTGTTGTATCTCATGATAAACGCCAGCACTTCTGAACCAATGCGGGTGTGGTTGAAATACTGCCACACTAGGCCCAGGCCTTGGTGTCCTTTCAACAAATCCAGGTCTGACCGTGCTTAGTAATGCAGACAGCACTGTATTAGTGAGGCGAGCTGCAGGTCTTGGCATTCTGAAATGGAGGGCAGCGGATTTCAGCTTTTAGTACACAGCCAAACACAAAGTGCAAAAAAATGGCCGATTGCTAATGAACTTTACACTTTGCATTTGGCTTAGCAAATGAGCCCTAATGGCTTTCGTTCTTATACAGGGAAATACGCAGGATTTAAATGCCATTCATAACTCTCTAAATAACTATATAATTAAATCCTTTGTCATATAAAATACAATAGTATAGAATAGAAATAGTTTGTTTGTAGTAGTTGGATGGTAAGATGCATACTTGGCATTACTGATGCTTTAAATTTCTTTCTAGAAATAGAAGTGAATAGAATACAAATCACTCAGTTGTTGCACCAGCTGAATATAGTAGCTTGTTTTATGCGTCAGTATTTTACATCTCTGAATATTGATTAGACAGGAACAACATGTAAGCAAGTATGTAAGTGGCTAGTCTGATAATGAAAAGAAAGGGCACCTCTCTATCTACCTAAAGACTTGTAGTAGTCAAGGCATCAGCACGCAATGACATAGCTTTTTATACAGGCAAATTGCTGCCTGTCAGAAAAGAGATGCATGCCAATAAATCATACTGTAAAGCATGTGATATGGAAAGCCTATTCAATTCCCAGCAATGATCATGTCACACAAAGCTGATTCATCCCTCCTTTCCTTTAATAATAACATGTTAGTGTCATTAAGCTTTCAGCGCTACAGTCATATGTACGTTCTGCCCTTTGGCCTTGACCTTTCATATATATATATATATATATATATATATATATATATATATATATATATATATGTATAAAGGCTGTGGCACATACTTACTAGAGCGAGGACCCAGGTGCTATTCAGAAAAAAAATTATATCCATATAGAAAGCTGAAGCACACTGGGATTTCTCAAAATAAAACTTATTTAATTGGATCAATAAAATAAGTGAGACTCTTTAGAAATCCTGTTTTGTGCGTGTGTGTGTGTTTTTAATTTTCATTCCTTCATATGACAAAATATTGGTATTAGGCTTGATGAGATCCACACTGGTGTGCATGTCTTATGCTGCTTGGGCTTTAGCATCAATTAGTATGATGACACAATGATTTATTAGTCCTGTCTTGCTTTGAATGCTTTTAATATTTTGCCAACAAACTGTGATTTAGTGCTGTTACACCATGAATGAGATACACATTGCTGCAATTAAACCTTAGCAGCCTTTCTTGTGCTTGTAGAACACTGACACCACGTGGCTGCTGTTTTTATTTATTTATGATAAATATATGATTGATGCATTTTAGCACAAACCAAGCACCAATTGGATGATAATTATTATTGCATTTCAATTTATATTTGAAACTGACTTCTGTTAATTGTTACTACGGACATTAAAACCACTAAAACCACTAAAACAGTTATCTGGAAACCCCTTATCCAGAAAGCTTCAAATTACAGGAAGGCCGTCTCCCATAGACTCCAATTTAATCAAATAATACAATATATTTACAATGATCTAATTTTTCTCTGTAATAATAAAACAGTATTTAATTAATTTTGACATTATTTTTTTTTGTAGATTTAAGAAATGGAGATGCAAATTACAGAAAGATCCCTTATTCAGAAAATCCCAGGTCCCAAGCATTCTGGATAACAGGTCCAGCTATTACAACAATATGGCATGACTTCCAAACTAGACAGCAGACTATTAGATCTACAGATCTACAGATCTACTATTAGATCTTACTACACTAATCCACAAAAATTACATATTGAGCAGTCAATCAAGGATTTAAAATCTTCAAATCTGCACCTGAATCAAGTGTTGGATCACAAATAAGTTACATAGTTACATAGTTAAATTGGGTTGGAAAAAGACAAAGTCCATCAAGTTTAACCCTCACATAAATTATATATACCCACAGCTTTACTATCACAATAGCTTTTGATACCAGAAAATGCCACCAATGAGCCTGCATAGAAGGGAGGGTTCTGTACAGGTATAAACAACCAGGAAAGATCTGGGAAATCACCAACCCGGGATTATGACTGGCACTGCTGCAAACCCAACTTCATAAGGACATGTGCCCCATGTCCGTTAGGGTGTGAGTTCAATTCCCATGTCTGATAAAAACTGCGAAAGCAGCTCTGGTTGGTTGTGCTTCAACCAACCATCATCTGTGTTAATTTTGAGAACTAAAGGGGCAGAAGTGGCCACACAAGTTAAGCATACCTGGTTCTGTCTCCTTTCTCGTCCAGTTCTACATGGACAGTGGGGCAAATCCACTAACCTGCACAAATTCGCCAGTGATGGCTTTGCTCAGATCACCACACTTCGCCAGACGAAAATTTGCTCCGACTACGCCAATTCAATATGGAGCGTAACTTCACTTCCACGAATGATCGCTTGCGTATCACCATTGCATAGTTTCGCCTTTTTTGGTGCGAAAAGATTAATGTAGTTATGCTAACGTTTGTTTGGAATGAAAATTCGCTAGCGTAATTGCGCTAGCGACCAATGAAATGTGTTTAAAGGGTATATAAAGAGCAGATGCAGAGTTGACATTTTGGGATGCTTCTGAATTTGCTAGAAGACTTCTGCCTGGGTTTTTGCAACTGTCTCCAAAGATGTCAAAGGAATGTCCTGCTGCACACTTGACAAGATCTTCTTCTTCTTTAACTGATACTGTTCAGGAGACTTCTGATCCTGGTGAGGGTCCAAGTACAGCAGCATCTCCTCCTCCTCCAGTACCCCTTAGTGAATGTTTTCCTGAAAAGGTCCATAGGGCTGTTGAATTTTCTTTTGCTGAGAACACTGCATTGGTCCATCATGTAGAGACACTGGGCCAAATTGTTTGGCAAGGAATGCCAGCACACCTCCATGGCTCGCAAAACTGTCCTATGGACAGAAATAGTATGTGCAGTCAATGCTGTGGGGTGCCAAAATCGAGCCAGCAAGAATTGCCAGAAGCATTTGGCTGATATTAAAAGGTTGGTGTATTACATATATTTTTCTTAATATCTGCAAAGGTTATTTTGTTGTAACATTGCTCGTTTATATTTTGTTTTGTTTCAATTATTGTAAAGGACTTTATAATGTACCATAACATATTTGTGTAAATGTTTATCCCTAATCCTTTTCCAGCTCCTGAAAAGCAGAATATAGTTGCTATGGTACATGTATTTTAGCAAACCAAACCATGCTTTTGTAAGTGTTTCAAATGTAGCTGCTATAGTACATGTGCCATAGTAACCTAAGTAGTTTTGCAAGTGTTTTATATGTAGTTGCTATAGTACATGTGTCATAGGAACTTCCAGAATAAATATTAACTACCTAAGCTTTCACTATATGCTTACATACATTTAGCTTTTCCATGTGCTTGCCACCTGAATGGCATTATCTCATAAGAACATTTAATTGGTCTTTATAAAGTAACCACCTGAATGCCATTTTCAAAGTACTCCTTTTCCCTTCACTATACAAATGAGTATAGTCACAAATGTTGGCATGTTTGAAGAAAAACTAGCATTTATGCATCTCCTAAAAGCTCTGTTACATGTGTAAATTTAACCACAAACTTATGATGTTTTTCCAGACAAGTGAAAAAGAAAATAGCTGAACATAAAAAGTACAGTATATGAGGGTTACTGAAGGAGGTTCACCTACAGAACTGGAATTAAGAGAGTATGAAGAGGAAATATCAAAAATGCTAGGTCCAGATACCATAAGTGGTATGGAAGGCAGTTTTGACACTGATGCAACAGGTAAAAACAATATATTCTAATTGTATGGATCTTACCTCTTATGTGTCTCCCATTTAGGGTAGGACTAGATGCAGGGGTGCTTCACCAATGAGGTGAGTTGAGGCTGTCGTCTCAGGCGGCAGCTCCCCACTAGCTACCAGGGGCAGCAAAAATGCTGCTCCTGGTACTTTAATAGCGAAGGGGCCAGGATCTGACTAGATGATGCGTTTTGACCCAACACGCCACTTTAACCTGTCCCTAATGTGTGCTGCATGCATAAAATATAACTTGTATTGTTGTTGACTTTAGACCAGATAACACACAGGACTCAAACCAGCAGCAGAGTCAAACGTATGTAGAGGAGGAAGAATCACAGCAAACACTACCAAGTAAGTACTTTATTGAGCATACATGAAATGGCGATGGTACAAAATGACATTTATAAGGTTAAATGGAGAATACTCATTATTTTCTTTAAGAAAAACAACCAAAGCATAATTAATTAAAAATCCAGTTAGGGGCAAGGCTTGAAGGGCCTGAAAAAAATAAGCTTTCATTTATGTATTGGTGCCAGCTAGGTGCAAAGGTGTAGGAAAAGAGTAGTCAGCACATCGATTCTCAGTATTCTTTGGAGATGGTGCATGTTCTACAATGGCCACTTTCCATTGGCAAACTGTGTAGTAAAAGATTGAACAGCACCACCAAACCTTCGAGCAATTAAAAAGCCTTTATTTGTGCTTTTGCGGGCATCACCTCAATATTTCAGGCCATGCGGCCTTTTATCAAGCTTACTGACCAATTCTGAGTACAGCACTTTATACTCTTTTGTATAAGTTATTTTTACAAAAAAACAAACAAGACCATCTGCAATAAATCATAATATAGTGTCAATTAACAATCAACAATACATCAAACAAGTGATACTTATAAGTGAATGCTTGGCACGATGTAAATCACACAGTGCATCTGTAAAAGATAAAGACATGGGTCATAATTAAAATATACAGTTTTTTAATTATGATCCATGTATTTTTATTATTGGATTAGTAAATGTTTTTTTGTTAAGGTAAAAACCACCACATGCTACTTTGTAATATAAAAACTCATTGATCACGTTTTAGTAATTTCAGTGAAAATTTACCTCAATAGTATATTAATACATACTTTCCACACTGTGTATAAAGGCCCCAATGAGGGCCGAAACGTTGGTCACACAAGTGATGACTCAATAAAATCTTTGGAAAATTATTGGAGTGCTGGTCCACTTTACACATTATATATATTATATATCAAAGTACAAAACAAACACCTTTCTATTGAGGCCTACTGTATATGTATTAATATTCAAGTATCTTATTCAAATCACTGCATGCATGGCTGCTAGGGTAACTTGGACCCTAGCAACCTTGCTGAAAATGCAAGCTGCAAAGCTGCTAAATAGAAAACAATTAACTCCAAAAACCTAAATCATAATTAATGAAAGGCAATTGCATGTTGTCTATGAATATCAATATGTACATTATATTTAGTTAACTGAAAGCACAACAAGCCGTTTAAGGTACCTCTATTCTCTCTTTGACATATCTAGACACTTGATTTTATGGGATAATTATGGGAAGAATAAAAGAAAATTAATATCATACTTACAGGAATTTTCCTTTCCTGGCCATCCTCCCCGTCAACATGAAAATTCGCTAATGGGTTAATCTCCTGCTACTCCCACGCTGGACAGAATATAGTTAATTTTAAGAACCCATAAAGCCCACCCCTCCTAGCTCCTAGTCTATTTATAAAGCCACCATAGGGAGGGCATGTTGACGGGGAGGATGGCCAGGAAAAGAAAATTCCGGTAAGTGTGATATTAATTTTCTTTTTTCCTGGCCATCCCCCGTCAACATGAAAATTCACTAATGGGTCATACCCAAGCAATTAAACCACAAGGGAGGGAAGATAATTATACTTCAATTAATATGGTCCAACAGGCTAAAGAAATAGGAGAACTGACTGTCCAAACAGGATCTGAGATGAAGACATAACCAGACATAACCTTGAATCTGTAGAGTCTAAAAAGAAACATAGTAGGGGTAATTGCAGATCCTTTTGGAAGACACTTCTGCCTCTGATGCCCAGGAGGCTGCCACACCAGGTAAGTTCCCCTTTTCTCCTTCCTGCTGGCACAGCAAACAGTATTCTAGACTTTCTGAAGTCTTCTCTTCTTCTGAAATAAATCTCAAAACATTGTATGACTTTATCTATATTTGAATTCTCGTCCCTAGAGGATGCTGGAGGCTCCAAGTACAGCAATACAATTGGTTAATTAATGTGGAACTTAGAAACAACTTAAGGCAGGATACTGATTGGTCTGAGAAATACTTTCTCCTCATGGAACATCCTGTAAGGAGCATCTATCGAAGGGCCTGGCCCTCGAAGGGCTGATGTTAAAATGTTTTCAGAGTAAGCAACCACAAAAAAACTTGATCTAAATGCTCAACTGTGCAGTAGAGAGGGATCTCAGATCAAGAGGAAGACCCCAGGTTGTACAAATAGACCAATTCATCTGTGGGCGAATTTTGAGTTTTGATTGGAAAAACCTATCTATTAATGGATCTCTCGACCACCTCTTCTCCAAATCACCAACAATGCAGAGACTTGGTCTTTCAGAGTGCTGAGACTCAGACCCTTTTGTAGCCCTATGTTAAGAAACTTCAGGATATCCACCACAGATGGTGTTAAGGATTAAGATGCATCTCAACAGCCCAGTAAGAGAATATCTGCCATGCTTTATAATATTTACAATTTGTATTGCATTTCCTGGCGTTGATAAGGGTTTGACCTGATCAGAACATTCATACTCTCTTAGGATCCTCCTTTCAACCTCCACACTATCAGTTTGAGGTTGATTGGGTTGGGATGCTTCCAACTGCCCTGGAGAAGGAGGGCTCTGGTTTGTGAAAGTAGTAACAAACACAATTGACAGTCTTCTCAGGAGTAGATACCAAGGTCTCCTGGGCCAAGTGAAAGAATGGTCATCATGTCCATCCTCAACAATAAGATCCTTTGCAGGAATCTGAAGAGGAAGATCTGAAGCTTGGAGTTCAGATCTATCACCATCGTATTCAGCTCCGGACAGTCCCAATAGATGATGGCTGAGATAATCTGCCTCAAGATATTGCGCTCCTGGAATGTACAGAGCAGTTAAATCTTGAAGGTGGATCTAAACCCATTCCATGATTGGGACAGTCTCTTTGAGCAAGAACTTGCTCCTTGTTCCCCTTGATTTCTAAAATAAGCATTGTCTGCATTGTCTGATCTTCACTGCAGACCCTGGGAGAACCACCCTGAGCTCCAGGATATTGGTCAGTATCTCAGAAAAGGTCTTCTACCTGCCCCTGAAGCATCTGTGAACACCTCTATTCAAGCTGGTTTCCCGAGGGGAAACTCCTTGCAGGGATTGCTGGGTTTTCCACCAGGCAAGATGTCTCTTGCACTCTGTGTTGATCTGAATTGCCAGTTTCAAGCTATAGGATTCTACTGCCTGAGAAAAATAACTGAATAGGCCTCATCCTCCATTTAGTCCATTTCACCAAGTTTATAGTTGAAATCAGAAGGTCCAGAATGATCACTAAGTACTTTGCATGTGTGAATGACCTCTCCCAAAATTGCGTTACCTGAAGGACATTAAAAAATTGTATTTTTTATTTTTTTATTTTTACCAAAATGGTGTCAATTTGAGCTCCAGTGTATGCCATTTTCTGGCATAGTATCATCTGACTTTTGGCTACCCATATGATCCAGCCAAACTTCTCTAAAACCTCCTTTTTATGAGATTGGATGATGTTGTCGATGGATCACTCACCCCTAAAGTAAATCATCCAGGTAATGGTAGCTCTCTATGTTCTCCTGCCCTTTAGCTTGGCTATTATCACAACAAGACCTTAGGTAAAAGTCCTGGGAGAAGTAGCAAGGTCAATGAGAAGATAGCAAAATTGGTAATGTTGGTCTTAGATACAAAATTGTAGAAATTTGTGATGTTCTAAAGCGATGGACACATGCAAATAAACATCTTTAATCTAAAGTCAATCTCTTGGACAAACTACAAACTTTATAGTAGCAAGGGTCTCCGTTAAAAGTTTGGCTCTTCAGGAATCTGTTATTACTCGGGACATAAGTCTCCATTAGCAAATAGAAGAGAATAGAAAACTCTTCCTTCTTCCTGAGATGGAACAACTGAAATTGCTCTCAACAACAGAACTGGAAACATTGCCAAGAAATGCCCTTTTCCCTACGTCTTGAGGAATTGCAGTAGGAACAAATAATTGAAAGATACATAAGTTTTCACCCATGAATCTTGAACCTTTCTGGCCGAGACTTCCTGAAAGGTAAGCAATCTGGGGTAGGCTGGAGGGAGTGACTGTAAGTGAGCTTTTGAGGAAGGTTTGGGAGATCTTATGACTCCAACTCTGGAACTGAAAGAACCTTTTCCTGATTGCCAAGATGAAAATCTAAATTATTCTCCGGATTCAAAATTTCTGGAGCCCTACCTTCTCCTGGAGAAGACCTACTTCAATGACAAAGAGAGCTCTAGAGAGGCTAATTCTGAAGTCATCCAGACCTTTTAAGTTTTCTAAAAAAAAATTTTTTTGCTGGGAACTTTATCCTCAACGGCTTGTTCCAGATTCTTTGCCCACATAGGCCTTTGTAGCTGCCACCAGAGCTACAGTAGGCTATAGACCATCCAGAAGACATATAACTTTTCTTTAATTCCTGGGATGTTTCAGTGCTGAAATGTCATCTATTGGCAAAGCCTTCTTCTTAAGCCTTTGGAGTATGCCATCAGATTCACTCATCTCACCTGAAAAAAAGGATACTGCTCTTACACTTAACTCTCAACCAGAACTCTTTTGGAGAGTTTAAACTACTCTGCCTGAATAAAATCTAGCGCTTAAGTATTCATCTAAGGATCACAGCCGGTATTTGAACTCAAAGCTCCACAGCCATAAACTAGGTGCTGCGCCACAAGGTCTGAGCCCTTGGAAAAAGAAGAGAAGTGGTTAGTTGGTCAAACTCCTACAGGTTGAGGGTACATCTAACAGTCTTAATAAAGGGATTAAAAGCTTTTGGTCAAATAGCGAGATTTCCTCCTGTCTACCTTTATACTGAATTATAAGAGGTCTATTAAGCGCCCTGCGATCTTTTAATCTATTTGCCAACATAGTATGGGCCTTATTGCCATATTCGTAATATTTTTGTTTAGTCCATTGTAAGGACTTTTCCACATCCTGGACTTGGATCTTTTTGATATCATTTCTGATTTGGGTAATTCTTGCTAGCTGGTGGACAGTAGGCCATTGCGCAAATCGACGCTCCAATGCGTTTAGTAAATCTCGTAAAGTTTTTAGAGCAGTTAATTTATTACACTTTAACTGACTTGCTAAGGATATCAATTCACCCCTAATAGTGGCCTTATGCGCCTTCCTCTCTGAGGAAGTGCCGGGAGATCCGGCAAGAAATGCGTAAGTCAGTCAGCCCTGCATATCCACCGCTGTAACCCTCAACCGTGTGTGTGTTGAAATAAAGCCTACTTTTTGCACCGATGCTGTGGTTTGTGTGCCGTGTCCTGGATCAGCGCCGAACGTGATGAGAATACCGACTGTCTTATGCACCTCCCATAGTACAGAAATGTCGTCCACTGTCCCCTTATTTATCCTAAAAAGTTCTTCTAATTTGTCACCTATGAGTTTTAAGTTATCTGGAGAAGTCAGGAGAGTTTCATTAAGCCTCCATTGACATGTTTTCTTAGGTCCAAGATCCCGAAATGGTATGCGTACTGAGATTGGGGCATGGTCTGACCACCTAATTAGTCCTATGTCAGCCGTAAGGTCAGGATGACTTAATTGGGGGGAGATAAAGAAATAATCAATCCTACTATGGGTGTTATGCGGATGGGAATAAAAAGTATATTGTTTCCGTGTAGGATATTTTACCCTCCAGATATCCACAATAGGTATCTGTCGAATAAGTTGCCTAAATTTTTGTGAATGAAATTCCGAATTTCTTGGTGGGGGAGTATTAGTAGTCCAAAGGACATCCTTCAACTGCGATATTGCCAATTAAAATCCCCTCCTAAAATTATAGGGTCATTGTGGTATTTTCTAAGTTTAGTGTTGAGCTTGTGCATAAACCGGATCTGCCCTTTATTGAGTACATCTACATTTAATAGTGTCACCTTTACCCCTTCCAAGGTTCCATTTAGCAATATATAATGTCCCTCCGCGTCCACTTCTTTATGAGTGAGGGAGAAATTTATAGTGTTACGCATTAAAAAAGCTACTCCTGCTTTTTTACTGGGGTTTGAGGCAGAGTAGTATTTTGGAAACACACGATTAGTCAGTCTCCAAAGCTCCTGTTTTTTATGATGCGTTTCCTGGAGAAAAGCTACATCTGCCTTCAAAGCCTGAAGTTCCTTAAAAACCAATTTTCTCTTCAGAGGAGAATTAGTTCCCTTGAGGTCATTTTGTTGACGTGACGCGGGTACTTTATCCCAAAGCGGCTGTATTCTGCCAGGTGGAAGACGTTCCGCTGGACAAGGCTGCGTGGCTTTGTCCGATAATTCCAAAGCGTGCAGGAACTGCTTAGTCTGGCTGACTTCTTGCAGTGTAAATTGCCTGCCATTTTTGGTGGCAATTAATTTAAACGGATATCCCCACCGATATGGGATGTTATTTTCTCGGAGCTGTTGAGTAAGTGGTTTCAAAGCTCTCCGTTTAGCTAAAGTAATAGCCGAGATATCGTTAAAGATTTGCAGAGTTGCTCCCAAGTATGCGATGGACTGGCGGTTTCTGGTAGCCATGATGACCTTGTCCTTGCTCTCATAGTAATGCATACATAGGATCACACCTTTTGGGAGTTTTGCGTCTGGTGGTCTGGCCCCCAGAGCTCTGTGTGCTCTATCCATGTGCCACAGTTCTGCTGGGTGGTCTGGGGCCAGGTGCACAAACAAATTATGTAAATAATCCTTGAGATCTGATTTGATTGTGGAGAGAGCTTGAGCCACTGTTTTCAATGGTATCAGTTAAGGAATCTTTAAGACTGTTCAAATGCTGCAGCAAGATATTCTCTGTTACCGGAGTAAATTCAGACTGGGTGCATTGCATATCTTGTGTCCCAATACGTTGTGGGCTAGGGCTCTGTGAGCCTGTTAATGCAGACATAGCTGGGGAAGCAGGAGCTGAGATGTGTTGACTCGAGTCTCCATGTTCGGCGCCATCTTGGGCTGCACGCTTGTGAGATTGGCCTGGATATTTACTGAGGTAAGGGAACATCATACCTGCAGTATCCTTGGGTTTTTTCTTCCCCATCGTGATCCGGATCCTCTGTGCCTGGTCCGGTGCTAAAGTACGCTAATGAAACGCTAATTTACTGGCTTTCCTTTGCATCAACTTGGGTATTTTTTCTCCCATACAGAACCCTTTTTGGGGTTTGCCTAGCATCAGCCTGAAGTTGACCCAGCCCGAAGAAAAGGCACCTTTCCCTAAAATGCACCCATGGGACTCGCACGCTGGGCCCTTTGGGAAATGAAAGCAGGTGATTTGCTGCATGCGCCATAGAACAGTCATGTGGGGGTGCTGATTTTGCCGTCTCCAAATTAGCAGTCGCTCTTGAATGCAGCATGAAGAAAATGCCATCGGCGAGCCTGCATAGAATAAAAGGTTCTGTACAGGCATAAAGAAACCTGAAAAGACAACCACGCCAGGATTTGAACTCTGGACCCCACGGACAGAAACAGGTGCTTTAACCATTACACCACAGGAACCTAGCCATGATGTGATAGGTACCGGATGACTGTAAGAATCCATTGTCCCCTTGTGCCTCTGCATTGACTGGCAGGGCTGGAAGTCCATCTTCTGCCTAATAAAGTCCATACCAACCTGAGGCCCTTTCCTAAAAGAGCCTGACTGAATAGCTCAGTCGGTAGAGTGCGCGCCTCAGCTCCATATCCTGGTCCAAAAGGTTGTGGGTTCGATTCCCACCTCTGCTAGAAACTCAGCTCCAGAGTAGATCTGTTTCACTGCGCTGTAACCAACTCTCAATAGTGATGGAAGAGCAAGTGCCAGAAGTCCATCATCTGCCTTCCATTTGGCTGCCACTTTTTCCAACTGGGGTTGTCCTTCTAAGCTACGCCGGTATGTACTTATACATCAGCGAAGGGGTTCCCCATCTAGCACCTTGCCCTTACCGTTGCATCAACTTGGGTATTTTTTCCCCATACAGAACCCTTTTTGGGGTTTCCCTAGCATCAGCCTGAAGTTGACCCAGCCCGAAGAAAAGGCACCTTTCCCTAAAATGCACCCATGGGACTCGCACGCTGGGCCCTTTGGGAAATGAAAGCAGGTGATTTGCTGCATGCGCCATAGAACAGCCATGTGGGGGTGCTGATTTTGACGTCTCCAAATTAGCAGTCGCTCTTGAATGCAGCATGAAGAAAATGCCATCGGCTAGCCTGCATAGAATAAAGGGTTCTATACAGGCATAAAGAAACCTGAAAAGACACCCACGCCAGGATTTGAACTCTAGACCCCACGGACAGAAAGAGTTGCTTTAACCATTACACCACAGGAACCTAGACATGATGTAATAGGTTCCGGATGACTGTAAGAATCCATTGTACCCTTGTGCCTCTGCATTGACTGGCAGGGCTGCAAGTCCATCTTCTGACTAATATAGTCAATACCAACCTGAGACTCTTTCCTAAAAGAGCCTGACTAAATAGCTCAGTCGGTAGAGTGCGCGCCTCAGCTCCATAACCTGGCCCAAAAGGTTGTGGGTTCGATTCCCACCTCTGCTAGAAACTCAGCTCCACAGCAGATATGGTTTACTGCGCTGTAACCAACTCTCAATAGTGATTGAAGGGCAAGTGGTAGAAGTCCATCATAAGCCTTCCATTTGGCTGCTCCTTTTTCCAACTGGGGATGTCCTTCTAAGCTATGGAAGGGCAAGTGGCAGAAGTCCATCATCCGCCTTCCATTTGGCTGCCCCTTTTTCCAACTGGAGTTGTCCTTCTAAGCTACGCCGGTATGTACTTATACATCAGCGAACAGGTTCCCCATCTAGCACCTTGCCCTTACCTTTGCATCAACTTGGGTATTTTTTCCCCATACAGAACCCTTTTTGGGGTTTGCCTAGCATCAGCCTGAAGTTGACCCAGCCCGAAGAAAAGGCACCTTTCCCTAAAATGCACCCATGGGACTCGTACGCTGGGCCCTTTGGGAAATGAAAGCAGGTGATTTGCTGCATGCGCCATAGAACAGCCATGTAGGGGTGCTGATTTTGCCGTCTCCAAATTAGCAGTCACTTTTGAATGCAGCATGAAGAAAATGCCATCGGCGATCCTATATAGAATAAAGGGTTCTGTACAGGCATAAAGAAACCTGTAAAGACACCCACACCAGGATTTGAACTCTGGACCCCACGGACAGAAACAGGCGCTGTAACCATTACACCACAGGAACCTAGACATGATGTGATATGTACCGGATGACTGTAAGAATCCATTGTCCCCTTGTGCCTCTGCATTGACTGGCAGGGCTGGAAGTCCATCTTCTGCCTAATAAAGTCAATACCAACCTGAGGCCCTGTCCTAAAAGAGCCTGACTGAATAGCTCAGTCGGTAGAGCGTGCGCCTCAGCTCCATAAACGGTTCCCAAAAGGTTGTGGGTTCGATTCCCACCTCTGCTAGAAACTCAGCTCCACAGCAGATCTGGTTTACTGCGCTGTAACCAACTCTCAATAGTGATGGAAGGGCAAGTGGCAGAAGTCCATCATACGCCTTCCATTTGGCTGCTCCTTTTTCCAAATGGGGTTGTCCTTCTAAGCTATGGAAGGGCAAGTGGCAGAAGTCCATCATCCGCCTTCCATTTGGCTGCCCCTTTTTCCAACTGGAGTTGTCCTTCTAAGCTACGCCGGTATGTACTTATACATCAGCGAACAGGTTCCCCATCTAGCACCTTGCCCTTACCTTTGCATCAACTTGGGTATTTTTTCCCCATACAGAACCCTTTTTGGGGTTTGCCTATCATCAGCCTGAAGTTGTCCAAGCCCGAAGAAAAGGCACCTTTCCCTAAAATGCACCCATGGGACTCGCACACTGGGCCCTTTGGGAAATGAAAGCAGGTGATTTGCTGCATGCGCCATAGAACAGCCATGTAGGGGTGCTGATTTTGCCGTCTCCAAATTAGCAGTCGCTCTTGAATGCAGCATGAAGAAAATGCCATCGGTGATCCTATATAGAATAAAGGGTTCTGTACAGGCATAAAGAAACCTGAAAAGACACCCACTCCAGGATATGAACTCTGGACCCCACAGACAAAAAACAGGCGCTTTAACCATTACACCACAGGAACCTAGACATGATGTGATAGGTACCGGATGACGGTAAGAATCCATTGTCCCCTTGTGCCTCTGCATTGACTGGCAGGGCTGGAAGTCCATCTTCTGCCAAATGAAGTCAATACCAACCTGAGGCCCTTTCCTAAAAGAGCCTGACTGAATAGCTCAGTCGGTAAAGCGCGCGCCTCAGCTCCATAACCTGGTCTAAAAGGTTGTGGGTTCTATTCCCACCTCTGCTAGAAACTCAGCTCCACAGCAGATCTGGTTCACTGCGCTGTAACCAACTCTCAATAGTGATGGAAGGGCAGGTGGCAGAAGTCCATAATTTGGCTGCCCCTTTTTACAACTGTGGTTGTCCTTCTAAGCTACGCCGGAATGTACTTATACATCAGCGAAGGGGTTCCCCATCTAGCACCTTGCCCTTACCTTTGCATCAACTTGGGTATTTTTTCCCCATACAGAACCCTTTTTGGGGTTTGCCTAGCATCAGCCTGAAGTTGACCCAGCCCAAAGAAAAGGCACCTTTCTCTGAAATGCACCCATGGGACTCGCACGCTGGGCCCTTTGGGAAATGAAAGCAGGTGATTTGCTGCATGCACCATAGAACAGCCATGTGGGGGTGCTGATTTTGCCGTCTCCAAATTAGCAGTCGCTCTTGAATGCAGCATGAAGAAAATGCCATCGGCGAGCCTACATAGAATAAAAGGTTCTGTACAGGCATAAAGAAACCTGAAAAGACACCCACGCCAGGATTTGAACTCTGGACCCCACGGACAGAAACAGGCACTTTAAAAACACCACACGAACCTAGACATGATGTGATAGGTACCAGAAGACTGTAAGAATCCATTGTCCCCTTGTGCCTCTGCATTGACTGGCAGGGCTGGAAGTCCATCTTCTGCCTAATAAAGTCAATACCAACCTGAGGCCCTTTCCTAAAAGAGCCTGACTGAATAGCTCAGTCGGTAGAGCGCACGCCTCAGCTCCATAACCTGGTCCAAAAGGTTGTGGGTTCAATTCCCACCTCTGCTAGAAACTCAGCTCCACAGCATATCTGGTTCACTGCGCTGTAACCAACTCTCAATAGTGATGGAAGGGCAAGTGGCAGAAGTCCATCATCCGCCTTCCATTTGGCTGCCCCTTTTTACAACTGGGGTTGTCCTTCTAAGCTACGCCGGAATGTACTTATACATCAGCGAAGGGGTTCCCCATCTAGCACCTTGCCCTTACCTTTGCATCAACTTGGGTATTTTTTCCCCATACAGAACCCTTTTTGGGGTTTGCCTTGCATCAGCCTGAAGTTGACCCAGCCCGAAGAAAAGACACCTTTCCCTAAAATGCACCAATGGGACTCGCATGCTGGGCCCTTTGGGAAATGAAAGCAGGTGATTTGCTGCATGCGCCATAGAACAGCCATGTGGGGGTGCTGATTTTGCCGTCTCCAAATTAGCAGTCGCTCTTGAATGCAGCATGAAGAAAATGCCATCGGCGAGCCTGCATAGAATAAAAGGTTCTGTACAGGCATTAAGAAACCTGAAAAGACACCCACGCCAAGATTTGAACTCTAGACCCCACGGACAGAAACAGGCACTTTAAAAACACCACAGGAACCTAGACATGATGTGATGGGTACCGGAAGACTGTAAGAATCCATTGTCCCCTTGTGCCTCTGCATTGACTGGCAGGGCTGGAAGTCCATCTTCTGCCTAATAAAGTCAATACCAACCTGAGGCCCTTTCCAAAAGGAGCCTGACTGAATAGCTCAGTCGGTAGAGCGCGCGCCTCAGCTCCATAAACTGGTCCAATAGGTTGTGGGTTCGATTCCCACCTCTGCTAGAAACTCAGCTCCACAGCAGATCTGGTTCACTGCGCTGTAACCAACTCTCAATAGTGATGGAAGGGCAAGTGGCAGAAGTCCATCATCCGCGTTTCATTTGGCTGCTCCTTTTTCCAACTGCGGTTGTCCTTCTAAACTACGCCGGTATGTACTTATACATCAGCGAAGGGGTTCCCCATCTAGCACCTTGCCCTTACCTTTACATCAACTTGGGTATTTTTTCCCCATACAGAACCCTTTTTGGGATTAGCCTAGCATCAGCCTGAAGTTGACCCAGCCCGAGGAAAAGACACCTTTCCCTAAAATGCACCCATGGGACTCGCACGCTGGGCCCTTTGGGAAATGAAAGCTGGTGATTTGCTGCATGCGCCATAGAACAGCCATGTGGGGGTGCTGATTTTGCCGTCTCCAAATTAGCAGTCGCTCTTGAATGCAGCATGAAGAAAATGCCATCGGCGAGCCTGCATAGAATAAAAGGTTCTGTACAGGCATAAAGAAACCTGAAAAGACACCCACGCCAGGATTTGAACTCTGGACCCCACGGACAGAAACAGGCACTTTAAAAACACAACAGGAACCTAGACATGATGTGATAGGTATCGGAAGACTGTAAGAATCCATTGTCCCCCTTGTGCCTCTGCATTGACTGGCAGGGCTGGAAGTCCATCTTCTGCCTAATAAAGTCAATACCAACCTGAGGCCCTTTCCTAAAAGAGCCTGACTGAATAGCTCAGTCGGTAGAGCGCACGCCTCAGCTCCATAACCTGGTCCAAAAGGTTGTGGGTTTGATTCCCACCTCTGCTAGAAACTCAGCTCCACAGCAGATCTGTTTCACTGCGCTGTAACCAACTCTCAATAGTGATGGAAGGGCAAGTGGCAGAAGTCCATCATCCACCTTCCATTTGGCTGCCCCTTTTTACAACTGGGGTTGTCCTTCTAAGCTACGCCGGAATGTACTTATACATCAGCGAAGGGGTTCCCCATCTAGCACCTTGCCCTTACCTTTGCATCAACTTGGGTATTTTTTCCCCATACAGAACCCTTTTTGTGGTTTGCCTAGCATCAGCCTGAAGTTGACCCAGCCCGAGGAAAAGACACCTTTCCCTAAAATGCACCCATGGGACTCGCACGCTGGGCCCTTTGGGAAATGAAAGCAGGTGATTTGCTGCATGCGCCATAGAACAGCCATGTGGGGGTGCTGATTTTGCCGTCTCCAAATTAGCAGTCGCTCTTGAATGCAGCATGAAGAAAATGCCATCGGCGACCCTGCATAGAATAAAAGGTTCTGTACAGGCATAAAGAAACCTGAAGAGACACCCACGCCAGGATTTGAACTCTGGACCACACGGAAAGAAACAGGCACTTTAACAATTACACCACAGGAACCTATACATGATGTGATAGGTACCGGATGACTGTTAGAATCCATTGTCCCCTTGTGTCTCTGCATTGACTGGCAGGGCTGGAAGTCCATCTTCTGCCTATTAAAGTCAATACCAACCTGAACCGCTTTCCTAAAAGAGCCTGACTGAATAGCTCAGTCGGTAGAGCGCACGCCTCAGCTCCATAACCTGGTCCAAAAGGTTGTGGGTTCGATTCCCACCTCTGCTAGAAACTCAGCTCCACAGCAGATCTGGTTCACTGTGCTGTAACCAACTCTCAATAATGATGGAAGGGCAAGTGGCAGAAGTCCATCATCTGCCTTCCATTTGGCTGCTCCTTTTTCCAACTGCGGTTGTCCTTCTAAGCTACGCCGGTATGTACTTATACATCAGCGAAGGGGTTCCCCATCTAGCACCTTGCCCTTACCTTTGCATCAACTTGGGTATTTTTTCCCCATACAGAACCCTTTTTGGGGTTTGCCTAGCATCAGCCTGAAGTTGACCCAGCCCGAAGAATAGGCACCTTTCTCTGAAATGCACCCATGGGACTCGCACGCTGGGCCCTTTGGGAAATGAAAGCAGGTGATTTGCTGCATGCGCCATAGAACAGCCAGGTGGGGGTGCTGATTTTGCCGTCTCCAAATTAGCAGTCGCTCTTGAATGCAGCATGAAGAAAATGCCATCGGCGAGCCTGCATAGAATAAAAGGTTCTGTACAGGCATAAAGAAACCTTAAAAAAGACACCCACGCCAGGATTTGAACTCTGGACCCCACGGACAGAAACAGGCACTTTAAAAACACCACAGGAACCTAGACATGATGTGATAGGTATCGGAAGACTGTAAGAATCCATTGTCCCCTTGTGCCTCTGCATTGACTGGCAGGGCTGGAAGTCCGTCTTCTGCCTAATAAAGTCAATACCAACCTGAGGCGCTTTCCTAAAATAGCCTGACTGAATAGCTCAGTCGGTAGAGCGTGCGCCTCAGCTCCATAACCTGGTCCAAAAGGTTGTGGGTTCGATTCCCACCTCTGCTAGAAACTCAGCTCCACAACAGATCTGGTTCACTGCGCTGTAACCAACTCTCAATAATGATGGAAGGGCAAGTGGCAGAAGTCCATCATCCGCCTTCCATTTGGCTGCTCCTTTTTACAACTGCGGTTGTCCTTCTAAGCTACGCCGGTATGTACTTATACATCAGCGAAGGGGTTCCCCATCTAGCACCTTGCCCTTACCTTTGCATCAACTTGGGTATTTTTTCCCCATACAGAACCCTTTTTGGGGTTTGCCTAGCATCAGCCTGAAGTTGACCCATCCCGAAGAAAAGGCACCTTTCTCTGAAATGCACCCATGGGACTCGCACGCTGGGCCCTTTGGGAAATGAAAGTAGGTGATTTGCTGCATTTGCCATAGAACAGCCATGTGGGGGTGCTGATTTTGCCGTCTCCAAATTAGCAGTCGCTCTTGAATGCAGCATGAAGAAAATGCCATCGGCGACCCTGCATAGAATAAAGGGTTCTGTACAGGCATAAAGAAACCTGAAGAGACACCCACGCCAGGATTTGAACTCTGGACCCCATGGAAAGAAACAGGCGCTTTAACAATTACACCACAGGAACCTATACATGATGTGATAGGTACCGGATGACTGTAAGAATCCATTGTCCCCTTGTGTCTCTGCATTGACTGGCAGGGCTGGAAGTCCATCTTCTGCCTATTAAAGTCAATACCAACCTGAACCCCTTTCCTAAAAGAGCCTGACTGAATAGCTCAGTCGGTAGAGCGCACGCCTCAGCTCCATAACCTGGTCCAAAAGGTTGTGGGTTCGATTCCCACCTCTGCTAGAAACTCAGCTCCACAGCAGATCTGGTTCACTGCGCTGTAACCAACTCTCAATAGTGATGGAAGGGCAAGTGGCAGAAGTCCATCATCCACCTTCCATTTGGCTGCCCCTTTTTACAACTGGGGTTGTCCTTCTAAGCTACGCCGGAATGTACTTATACATCAGCGAAGGGGTTCCCCATCTAGCACCTTGCCCTTACCTTTGCATCAACTTGGGTATTTTTTCCCCATACAGAACCCTTTTTGGGGTTTGCCTAGCATCAGCCTGAAGTTGACCCAGCCCGAGGAAAAGACACCTTTCCCTAAAATGCACCCATGGGACTCGCACGCTGGGCCCTTTGGGAAATAAAAGCTGGTGATTTGCTGCATGCGCCATAGAACAGCCATGTGGGAGTGCTGATTTTGCCGTCTCCAAATTAGCAGTCGCTCTTGAATGCAGCATGAAGAAAATGCCATCGGCGACCCTGCATAGAATAAAGGGTTCTGTACAGGCATAAAGAAACCTGAAGAGACACCCACGCCAGGATTTGAACTCAGAACCCCATGGAAAGAAACAGGCGCTTTAACAATTACACCACAGGAACCTATACATTATGTGATAGGTACCGGATGACTGTAAGAATCCATTGTCCCCTTGTGCCTCTGCATTGACTGGCAGGGCTGGAAGTCCATCTTCTGCCTAATAAAGTCAATACCAACCTGAGGCCCTTTCCTAAAAGAGCCTGACTGAATAGCTCAGTCGGTAGAGCGCACGCCTCAGCTCCATAACCTGGTCCAAAAGGTTGTGGGTTCGATTCCCACCTCTGCTAGAAACTCAGCTCCACAGCAGATCTGGTTCACTGCGCTGTAACCAACTCTCAATAGTGATGGAAGGGCAAGTGGCAGAAGTCCATCATCCGCCTTCCATTTGGCTGCCCCTTTTTACAACTGGGGTTGTCCTTCTAAGCTACGCTGGAATGTACTTATACATCAGCGAAGGGGTTCCCCATCTAGCACCTTGCCCTTACCTTTGCATCAACTTGGGTATTTTTTCCCCGTACACAACCCTTTTTGGGGTTTGCCTAGCATCAGCCTGAAGTTGACCCAGCCCGAAGAATAGGCACCTTTCTCTGAAATGCACCCATGGGACTCGCACGCTGGGCCCTTTGGGAAATGAAAGCAGGTGATTTGCTGCATGCGCCATAGAACAGCCATGTGGGGGTGCTGATTTTGCCGTCTCCAAATTAGCAGTCGCTCTTGAATGCAGCATGAAGAAAATGCCATCGGCGAGCCTGCATAGAATAAAAGGTTCTGTACAGGCATAAAGAAACCTGAAAAGACACTCACGCCAGGATTTGAACTCTGGACCCCACGGACAGAAACAGGCACTTTAAAAACACCACAGGAACCTAGACATGATGTGATAGGTATCGGAAGACTGTAAGAATCCATTGTCCCCTTGTGCCTCTGCCTTGACTGGCAGGGCTGGAAGTCCATCTTCTGCCTAATAAAGTCAATACCAACCTGAGGCCCTTTCCTAAAAGAGCCTGACTGAATAGCTCAGTCGGTAGAGCACGCGCCTCAGCTCCATAACCTGCTCCAAAAGGTTGTTGGTTCGATTCCCACCTCTGCTAGAAACTCAGCACCACAGCAGATCTGGTTCACTGCGCTGTAACCAACTCTCAATAATGATGGAAGGGCAAGTGGCAGAAGTCCATCATCCGCCTTCCATTTGGCTGCTCCTTTTTCCAACTGGGGTTGTCCTTCTAAGCTACGCCGGAATGTACTTATACATCAGCGAAGGGGTTCCCCATCTAGCACCTTGCCCTTACCTTTGCATCAACTTGGGTATTTTTTCCCCATACAGAACCCTTTTTGGGGTTTGCCTAGCATCAGCCTGAAGTTGACCCAGCCCGAAGAAAAGGCACCTTTCTCTGAAATGCACCCATGGGACTCGCACGCTGGGCCCTTTGGGAAATGAAAGTAGGTGATTTGCTGCATTTGCCATAGAACAGCCATGTGGGGGTGCTGATTTTGCCGTCTCCAAATTAGCAGTCGCTCTTGAATGCAGCATGAAGAAAATGCCATCGGCGACCCTGCATAGAATAAAGGGTTCTGTACAGGCATAAAGAAACCTGAAGAGACACCCACGCCAGGATTTGAACTCAGAACCCCATGGAAAGAAACAGGCGCTTTAACAATTACACCACAGGAACCTATACATGATGTGAGAGGTACCGGATGACTGTAAGAATCCATTGTCCCCTTGTGTCTCTGCATTGACTGGCAGGGCTGGAAGTCCATCTTCTGCCTATTAAAGTCAATACCAACCTGAACCCCTTTCCTAAAAGAGCCTGACTGAATAGCTCAGTCGGTAGAGCGCACGCCTCAGCTCCATAACCTGGTCCAAAAGGTTGTGGGTTCGATTCCCACCTCTGCTAGAAACTCTGCTCCACAGCAGATCTGGTTCACTGCGCTGTAACCAACTCTCAATAGTGATGGAAGGGCAAGTGGCAGAAGTCCATCATTTGGCTGCCCCTTTTTACAACTGGGGTTGTCCTTCTAAGCTACGCCGGAATGTACTTATACATCAGCGAAGGGGTTCCCCATCTAGCACCTTGCCCTTACCTTTGCATCAACTTGGGTATTTTTTCCCCATACAGAACCCTTTTTGGGGTTTGCCTAGCATCAGCCTGAAGTTGACCCAGCCCGAAGAATAGGCACCTTTCTCTGAAATGCACCCATGGGACTCGCACGCTGGGCCCTTTGGGAAATGAAAGCAGGTGATTTGCTGCATGCGCCATAGAACAGCCATGTGGGGGTGCTGATTTTGCCGTCTCCAAATTAGCAGTCGCTCTTGAATGCAGCATGAAGAAAATGCCATCGGCGACCCTGCATAGAATAAAGGGTTCTGTACAGGCATAAAGAAACCTGAAGAGACACCCACGCCAGGATTTGAACTCAGAACCCCATGGAAAGAAACAGGCGCTTTAACAATTACACCACAGGAACCTATACATGATGTGATAGGTACCGGATGACTGTAAGAATCCATTGTCCCCTTGTGTCTCTGCATTGACTGGCAGGGCTGGAAGTCCATCTTCTGCCTATTAAAGTCAATACCAACCTGAACCCCTTTCCTAAAAGAGCCTGACTGAATAGCTCAGTCGGTAGAGCGCACGCCTCAGCTCCATAACCTGGTCCAAAAGGTTGTGGGTTCGATTCCCACCTCTGCTAGAAACTCAGCTCCACAGCAGATCTGGTTCACTGCGCTGTAACCAACTCTCAATAGTGATGGAAGGGCAAGTGGCAGAAGTCCATCTTCCGCCTTCCATTTGGCTGCCCCTTTTTCCAGCTGGGGTTGTCCTTCTAAGCTACGCCGGTATGTACTTATACATCAGCAAAGGGGTTCCCCATCTAGCACCTTGCCCTTACCTTTGCATCAACTTGGGTATTTTTTCCCCATACAGAACCCTTTTTGGGGTTTGCCTAGCATTAGCTTGAAGTTGACCCAGCCGGAAGAAAAGACACCTTTCCCTAATATGCACCAATGGGACTCGCATGCTGGGCCCTTTGGGAAATGAAAGCAGGTGATTTGCTGCATGCGCCATAGAACAGCCATGTGGGGGTGCTGATTTTGCCGTCTCCAAATTAGCAGTCGCTCTTGAATGCAGCATGAAGAAAATGCCATCGGCGAGCCTGCATAGAATAAAGGGTTCTGTACAGGCATAAAGAAACCTGAAAAGACACCCACGCGAGGATTTGAACTCTGGACCCCACGGACAGAAACAGGCACTTTAAAAACAACACAGGAACCTACACATGATGTGATAGGTACCGGAAGACTGTAAGAATCCATTGTCCCGTTGTGCCTCTGCATTGACTGGCAGGGCTGGAGGTCCATCTTCTGCCTAATAAAGTCAATACCAACCTGAGGCCCTTTCCTAAAAGAGCCTGACTGAATAGCTCAGTCGGTAGAGCACGCGCCTCAGCTCCATAACCTGGTCCAAAAGGTTGTGGGTTCGATTCCCACCTCTGCTAGAAACTCAGCTCCACAGCAGATCTGGATCACTGCGCTGTAACCAACTCTCAATAATGATGGAAGGGCAAGTGGCAGAAGTCCATCATCCGCCTTCCATTTGGCTGCTCCTTTTACCAACTGCGGTTGTCCTTCTAAGCTACGCCGGTATGTACTTATACATCAGCGAAGGGGTTCCCCATCTAGCACCTTGCCCTTACCTTTGCATCAACTTGGGTATTTTTTCCCCATACAGAACCCTTTTTGGGGTTTGCCTAGCATCAGCCTGAAGTTGACCCAGCCCGAAGAAAAGGCACCTTTCTCTGAAATGCACCCATGGGACTCGCACGCTGGGCCCTTTGGGAAATGAAAGTAGGTGATTTGCTGCATTTGCCATAGAACAGCCATGTGGGGGTGCTGATTTTGCCGTCTCCAAATTAGCAGTCGCTCTTGAATGCAGCATGAAGAAAATGCCATCGGCGAGCCTGCATAGAATAAAAGGTTCTGTACAGGCATAAAGAAACCTGAAAAGACACCCACGCCAGGATTTGAACTCTGGACCCCACGGACAGAAACAGGCACTTTAAAAACACCACAGGAACCTAGACATGATGTGATAGGTATCGGAAGACTGTAAGAATCCATTGTCCCCTTGTGCCTCTGCATTGACTGGCAGGGCTGGAAGTCCATCTTCTGCCTAATAAAGTCAATACCAACCTGAGGCCCTTTCCTAAAAGAGCCTGACTGAATAGCTCAGTCGGTAGAGCGCACGCCTCAGCTCCATAACCTGGTCCAAAAGGTTGTGGGTTCGATTCCCACCTCTGCTAGAAACTCAGCTCCACAGCAGATCTGGTTCACTGCGCTGTAACCAACTCTCAATAGTGATGGAAGGGCAAGTGGCAGAAGTCCATCATCCACCTTCCATTTGGCTGCCCCTTTTTACAACTGGGGTTGTCCTTCTAAGCTATGCCGGAATGTACTTATACATCAGCGAAGGGGTTCCCCATCTAGCACCTTGCCCTTACCTTTGCATCAACTTGGGTATTTTTTCCCCATACAGAACCCTTTTTGGGGTTTGCCTAGCATCAGCCTGAAGTTGACCCAGCCCGAGGAAAAGACACCTTTCCCTAAAATGCACCCATGGGACTCGCACGCTGGGCCCTTTGGGAAATGAAAGCTGGTGATTTGCTGCATGCGCCATAGAACAGCCATGTGGGGGTGCTGATTTTGCCGTCTCCAAATTAGCAGTCGCTCTTGAATGCAGCATGAAGAAAATGCCATCGGCGAGCCTGCATAGAATAAAGGGTTCTGTACAGGCATAAAGAAACCTGAAGAGACACCCACGCCAGGATTTGAACTCTGGACCCCACGGAAAGAAACAGGCGCCTTAACAATTACACCACAGGAACCTATACATGATGTGATAGGTACCGGATGACTGTAAGAATCCATTGTCCCCTTGTGTCTCTGCATTGACTGGCAGGGCTGGAAGTCCATCTTCTGCCTATTAAAGTCAATACCAACCTGAACCCCTTTCCTAAAAGAGCCTGACTGAATAGCTCAGTCGGTAGAGCGCACGCCTCAGCTCCATAACCTGGTCCAAAAGGTTGTGGGTTCGATTCCCACCTCTGCTAGAAACTCAGCTCCACAGCAGATCTGGTTCACTGCGCTGTAACCAACTCTCAATAGTGATGGAAGGGCAAGTGGCAGAAGTCCATCATCCGCCTTCCATTTGGCTGCCCCTTTTTACAACTGGGGTTGTCCTTCTAAGCTACGCTGGAATGTACTTATACATCAGCGAAGGGGTTCCCCATCTAGCACCTTGCCCTTACCTTTGCATCAACTTGGGTATTTTTTCCCCATACTGAACCCTTTTTGGGGTTTGCCTAGCATCAGCCTGAAGTTGACCCAGCCCGAAGAATAGGCACCTTTCTCTGAAATGCACCCATGGGACTCGCACGCTGGGCCCTTTGGGAAATGAAAGCAGGTGATTTGCTGCATGCGCCATAGAACAGCCATGTGGGAGTGCTGATTTTGCCGTCTCCAAATTAGCAGTCGCTCTTGAATGCAGCATGAAGAAAATGCCATCGGCGAACCTGCATAGAATAAAAGGTTCTGTACAGGCATAAAGAAACCTGAAAAGACACCCACGCCAGGATTTGAACTCTGGACCCAACGGACAGAAACAGGCACTTTAAAAACACCACAGGAACCTAGACATGATGTGATAGGTATCGGAAGACTGTAAGAATCCATTGTCCCCTTGTGCCTCTGCATTGACTGGCAGGGCTGGAAGTCCATCTTCTGCCTAATAAAGTCAATACCAACCTGAGGCCCTTTCCTAAAAGAGCCTGACTGAATAGCTCAGTCGGTAGAGCACGCGCCTCAGCTCCATAACCTGGTCCAAAAGGTTGTGGGTTTGATTCCCACCTCTGCTAGAAACTCAGCTCCACAGCAGATCCGGTTCACTGCGCTATAACCAACTCTCAATAATGATGGAAGGGCAAGTGGCAGCAGTCCATCATCCGCCTTCCATTTGGCTGCTCCTTTTTCCAACTGCGGTTGTCCATCTAAGCTACGCCGGTATGTACTTATACATCAGCGAAGGGGTTCCCCATCTAGCACCTTGCCCTTACCTTTGCATCAACTTGGGTATTTTTTCCCCATACAGAACCCTTTTTGGGGTTTGCCTAGCATCAGCCTGAAGTTGACCCAGCCCGAAGAAAAGGCACCTTTCTCTGAAATGCACCCATGGGACTCGCACGCTGGGCCCTTTGGGAAATGAAAGCAGGTGATTTGCTGCATTTGCCATAGAACAGCCATGTGGGGGTGCTGATTTTGCCGTCTCCAAATTAGCAGTCGCTCTTGAATGCAGCATGAAGAAAATGCCATCGGCGAGCCTGCATAGAATAAAAGGTTCTGTACAGGCATAAAGAAACCTGAAAAGACACCCAAGCCAGGATTTGAACTATGGACCCCACGGACAGAAACAGGCACTTTAAAAACACCACAGGAACCTAGACATGATGTGATAGGTATCGGAAGACTGTAAGAATCCATTGTCCCCTTGTGCCTCTGCATTGACTGGCAGGGCTGGAAGTCCATCTTCTGCCTAATAAAGTCAATACCAACCTGAGGCCCTTTCCTAAAAGAGCCTGACTGAATAGCTCAGTCGGTAGAGCGCACGCCTCAGCTCCATAACCTGGTCCAAAAGGTTGTGGGTTAGATTCCCACCTCTGCTAGAAACTCAGCTCCACAGCAGATCTGGTTCATTGCGCTGTAACCAACTCTCAATAGTGATGGAAGGGCAAGTGGCAGAAGTCCATCATCCACCTTCCATTTGGCTGCCCCTTTTTACAACTGGGGTTGTCCTTCTAAGCTACGCCGGAATGTACTTATACATCAGCGAAGGGGTTCCCCATCTAGCACCTTGCCCTTACCTTTGCATCAACTTGGGTATTTTTTCCCCATACAGAACCCTTTTTGGGGTTTGCCTAGCATCAGCCTGAAGTTGACCCAGCCCGAGGAAAAGACACCTTTCCCTAAAATGCACCCATGGGACTCGCACGCTGGGCCCTTTGGGAAATGAAAGCTGGTGATTTGCTGCATGCGCCATAGAACAGCCATGTGGGGGTGCTGATTTTGCCGTCTCCAAATTAGCAGTCGCTCTTGAATGCAGCATGAAGAAAATGCCATCGGCGACCCTGCATAGAATAAAGGGTTCTGTACAGGCATAAAGAAACCTGAAGAGACACCCACGCCAGGATTTGAACTCAGAACCCCATGGAAAGAAACAGGCGCTTTAACAATTACACCACAGGAACCTATACATGATGTGATAGGTACCGGATGACTGTAAGAATCCATTGTCCCCTTGTGTCTCTGCATTGACTGGCAGGGCTGGAAGTCCATCTTCTGCCTATTAAAGTCAATACCAACCTGAACCCCTTTCCTAAAAGAGCCTGACTGAATAGCTCAGTCGGTAGAGCGCACGCCTCAGCTCCATAACCTGGTCCAAAAGGTTGTGGGTTCGATTCCCACCTCTGCTAGAAACTCAGCTCCACAGCAGATCTGGTTCACTGCGCTGTAACCAACTCTCAATAGTGATGGAAGGGCAAGTGGCAGAAGTCCATCATCCGCCTTCCATTTGGCTGCCCCTTTTTACAACTGGGGTTGTCCTTCTAAGCTACGCCGGAATGTACTTATACATCAGCGAAGGGGTTCCCCATCTAGCACCTTGCCCTTACCTTTGCATCAACTTGGGTATTTTTTCCCCATACAGAACCCTTTTTGGGGTTTGCCTAGCATCAGCCTGAAGTTGACCCAGCCCGAAGAATAGGCACCTTTCTCTGAAATGCACCCATGGGACTCGCACGCTGGGCCCTTTGGGAAATGAAAGCTGGTGATTTGCTGCATGCGCCATAGAACAGCCATGTGGGGGTGCTGATTTTGCCGTCTCCAAATTAGCAGTCGCTCTTGAATGCAGCATGAAGAAAATGCCATTGGCGAGCCTGCATAGAATAAAAGGTTCTGTACAGGCATAAAGAAACCTGAAAAGACACCCACGCCAGGATTTGAACTCTGGACCCCACAGAAAGAAACAGGCGCTTTAACAATTACACCACAGGAACCTATGCATGATGTGATTGGTACCGGATGACTGTAAGAATCCATTGTCCCCTTGTGCCTCTGCATTGACTGGCAGGGCTGGAAGTCCATCTTCTGCCTGATAAAGTCAATACCAACCTGAGGCCCTTTCCTAAAAGAGCCTGACTGAATAGCTCAGTCGGTAGAGCGCGTGCCTCAGCTCCTTAACCTGGTCCAAAAGGTTGTGGGTTCGATTCCCACCCCTGCTAGAAACTCAGCTCCACAGCAGATCTGGTTCACTGCGCTGTAACCAACTCTCAATAATGATGGAAGGGCAAGTGGCAGAAGTCCATCTTCCGCCTTCCATTTGGCTGCCCCTTTTTACAACTGGGGTTGTCCTTCTAAGCTACGCCGGTATGTACTTATACATCAGCAAAGGGTTCCCCATCTAGCACCTTGCCCTTACCTTTGCATCAACTTGGGTATTTTTTCCCCATACAGAACCCTTTTTGGGGTTTGCCTAGCATTAGCTTGAAGTTGACCCAGCCGGAAGAAAAGACACCTTTCCCTAAAATGCACCAATGGGACTCGCATGCTGGGCCCTTTGGGAAATGAAAGCAGGTGATTTGCTGCATGCGCCATAGAACAGCCATGTGGGGGTGCTGATTTTGCCGTCTCCAAATTAGCAGTCGCTCTTGAATGCAGCATGAAGAAAATGCCATCGGCGACCCTGCATAGAATAAAGGGTTCTGTACAGGCATAAAGAAACCTGAAGAGACACCCACGCCAGGATTTGAACTCTGGACCCCACGGACAGAAACAGGCACTTTAAAAACAACACAGGAACCTAGACATGATGTGATAGGTACCGGAAGACTGTAAGAATCCATTGTCCCGTTGTGCCTCTGCATTGACTGGCAGGGCTGGAAGTCCATCTTCTGCCTAATAAAGTCAATACCAACCTGAGGCCCTTTCCTAAAAGAGCCTGACTGAATAGCTCAGTCGGTAGAGCACGCGCCTCAGCTCCATAACCTGGTCCAAAAGGTTGTGGGTTTGATTCCCACCTCTGCTAGAAACTCAGCTCCACAGCAGATCTGGTTCACTGCGCTGTAACCAACTCTCAATAATGATGGAAGGGCAAGTGGCAGAAGTCCATCATCCGCCTACCATTTGGCTGCTCCTTTTTCCAACTGCGGTTGTCCTTCTAAGCTACGCCGGTATGTACTTATACATCAGCGAAAGGGTTCCCCATCTAGCACCTTGCCCTTACCTTTGCATCAACTTGGGTATTTTTTCCCCATACAGAACCCTTTTTGGGGTTTGCCTAGCATCAGCCTGAAGTTGACCCAGCCCGAAGAAAAGGCACCTTTCTCTGAAATGCACCCATGGGACTCGCACGCTGGGCCCTTTGGGAAATGAAAGTAGGTGATTTGCTGCATTTGCCATAGGACAGCCATGTGGGGGTGCTGATTTTGCCGTCTCCAAATTAGCAGTCGCTCTTGAATGCAGCATGAAGAAAATGCCATCGGCGACCCTGCATAGAATAAAGGGTTCTGTACAGGCATAAAGAAACCTGAAGAGACACCCACGCCAGGATTTGAACTCAGAACCCCATGGAAAGAAACAGGCGCTTTAACAATTACACCACAGGAACCTATACATGATGTGATAGGTACCGGATGACTGTAAGAATCCATTGTCCCCTTGTGTCTCTGCATTGACTGGCAGGGCTGGAAGTCCATCTTCTGCCTATTAAAGTCAATACCAACCTGAACCCCTTTCCTAAAAGAGCCTGACTGAATAGCTCAGTCGGTAGAGCGCACGCCTCAGCTCCATATCCTGGTCCAAAAGGTTGTGGGTTCGATTCCCACCTCTGCTAGAAACTCAGCTCCACAGCAGATCTGGTTCACTGCGCTGTAACCAACTCTCAATAGTGATGGAAGGGCAAGTGGCAGAAGTCCATCATCCGCCTTCCATTTGGCTGCCCCTTTTTACAACTGGGGTTGTCCTTCTAAGCTACGCCGGAATGTACTTATACATCAGCGAAGGGGTTCCCCATCTAGCACCTTGCCCTTACCTTTGCATCAACTTGGGTATTTTTTCCCCATACAGAACCCTTTTTGGGGTTTGCCTAGCATCAGCCTGAAGTTGACCCAGCCCGAAGAATAGGCACCTTTCTCTGAAATGCACCCATGGGACTCGCACGCTGGGCCCTTTGGGAAATGAAAGCAGGTGATTTGCTGCATGCGCCATAGAACAGCCATGTGGGGGTGCTGATTTTGCAGTCTCCAAATTAGCAGTCGCTCTTGAATGCAGCATGAAGAAAATGCCATCGGCGAGCCTGCATAGAATAAAAGGTTCTGTACAGGCATAAAGAAACCTGAAAAGACACCCACGCCAGGATTTGAACTCTGGACCCCACGGACAGAAACAGGCACTTTAAAAACACCACAGGAACCTAGACATGATGTGATAGGTATCGGAAGACTGTAAGAATCCATTGTCCCCTTGTGCCTCTGCATTGACTGGCAGGGCTGGAAGTCCATCTTCTGCCTAATAAAGTCAATACCAACCTGAGGCCCTTTCCTAAAAGAGCCTGACTGAATAGCTCAGTCGGTAGAGCTCGCGCCTCAGCTCCATAACCTGGTCCAAAAGGTTGTGGGTTTGATTCCCACCTCTGCGAGAAACTCAGCTCCACAGCAGATCTGGTTCACTGCGCTGTAACCAACTCTCAATAATGATGGAAGGGCAAGTGGCAGAAGTCCATCATCCGCCTTCCATTTGGCTGCTCCTTTTTCCAACTGCGGTTGTCCTTCTAAGCTACGCCGGTATGTACTTATACATCAGCGAAGGGGTTCCCCATCTAGCACCTTGCCCTTACCTTTGCATCAACTTGGGTATTTTTTCCCCATACAGAACCCTTTTTGGGGTTTGCCTAGCATCAGCCTGAAGTTGACCCAGCCCGAAGAAAAGACACCTTTCCCTAAAATGCACCAATGGGACTCGCATGCTGGGCCCTTTGGGAAATGAAAGCTGGTGATTTGCTGCATGCGCCATAGAACAGCCATGTGGGGGTGCTGATTTTGCCGTCTCCAAATTAGCAGTCGCTCTTGAATGCAGCATGAAGAAAATGCCATCGGCGACCCTGCATAGAATAAAGGGTTCTGTACAGGCATAAAGAAACCTGAAGAGACACCCATGCCAGGATTTGAACTCTGGACCCCACGGAAAGAAACAGGCGCTTTAACAATTGCACCACAGGAACCTATACATGATGTGATAGGTACCGGGTGACTGTAAGAATCCATTGTCCCCTTGTGCCTCTGCATTGACTGGCAGGGCTGGAAGTCCATCTTCTGCCTAATAAAGTCAATACCAACCTGAGGCCCTTTCCTAAAAGAGCCTGACTGAATAGCTCAGTCGGTAGAGCGCGTGCCTCAGCTCCTTAACCTGGTCCAAAAGGTTGTGGGTTCAATTCCCACCCCTGCTAGAAACTCAGCTCCACAGCAGATCTGGTTCACTGCACAACTCTCAATAATGATGGAAGGGCAAGTGGCAGAAGTCCATCTTCCGCCTTCCATTTGGCTGCCCCTTTTTCCAGCTGGGGTTGTCCTTCTAAGCTACGCCGGTATGTACTTATACATCAGCAAAGGGGTTCCCCATCTAGCACCTTGCCCTTACCTTTGCATCAACTTGGGTATTTTTTCCCCATACAGAACCCTTTTTGGGGTTTGCCTAGCATTAGCTTGAAGTTGACCCAGCCGGAAGAAAAGACACCTTTCCCTAAAATGCACCAATGGGACTCGCATGCTGGGCCCTTTGGGAAATGAAAGCAGGTGATTTGCTGCATGCGCCATAGAACAGCCATGAGGGGGTGCTGATTTTGCCGTCTCCAAATTAGCAGTCGCTCTTGAATGCAGCATGAAGAAAATGCCATCGGCGAGCCTGCATAGAATAAAAGGTTCTGTACAAGCATTAAGAAACCTGAAAAGACACCCACGCCAGGATTTGAACTCTGGACCCCACGGACAGAAACAGGCACTTTAAAAACACCACAGGAACCTAGACATGATGTGATAGGTACCGGAAGACTGTAAGAATCCATTGTCCCGTTGTGCCTCTGCATTGACTGGCAGGGCTGGAAGTTTGTCTTCTGCCTAATAAAGTCAATACCAACCTGAGGCGCTTTCCTAAAAGAGCCTGACTGAATAGCTCAGTCGGTAGAGCGTGCGCCTCAGCTCCATAACCTGGTCCAAAAGGTTGTGGGTTTGATTCCCACCTCTGCTAGAAACTCAGCTCCACAGCAGATCTGGTTCACTGCGCTGTAACCAACTCTCAATAATGATGGAAGGGCAAGTGGCAGAAGTCCATCATCCGCCTTCCATTTGGCTGCTCCTTTTTCCAACTGCGGTTGTCCTTCTAAGCTACGCCGGTATGTACTTATACATCAGCGAAGGGGTTCCCCATCTAGCACCTTGCCCTTACCTTTGCATCAACTTGGGTATTTATTCCCCATACAGAACCCTTTTTGGGGTTTGCCTAGCATCAGCCTGAAGTTGACCCAGCCCGAAGAAAAGGCACCTTTCTCTGAAATGCACCCATGGGACTCGCACGCTGGGCCCTTTGGGAAATGAAAGTAGGTGATTTGCTGCATTTGCCATAGGACAGCCATGTGGGGGTGCTGATTTTGCCGTCTCCAAATTAGCAGTCGCTCTTGAATGCAGCATGAAGAAAATGCCATCGGCGACCCTGCATAGAATAAAGGGTTCTGTACAGGCATAAAGAAACCTGAAGAGACACCCACGCCAGGATTTGAACTCAGAACCCCATGGAAAGAAACAGGCGCTTTAACAATTACACCACAGGAACCTATACATGATGTGATAGGTACCGGATGACTGTTAGAATCCATTGTCCCCTTGTGTCTCTGCATTGACTGGCAGGGCTGGAAGTCCATCTTCTGCCTATTAAAGTCAATACCAACCTGAACCCCTTTCCTAAAAGAGCCTGACTGAATAGCTCAGTCGGTAGAGCGCACGCCTCAGCTCCATAACCTGGTCCAAAAGGTTGTGGGTTCGATTCCCACCTCTGCTAGAAACTCAGCTCCACAGCAGATCTGGTTCACTGCGCTGTAACCAACTCTCAATAGTGATGGAAGGGCAAGTGGCAGAAGTCCATCATCCGCCTTTTATTTGGCTGCCCCTTTTTACAACTGGGGTTGTCCTTCTAAGCTACGCCGGAATGTACTTATACATCAGCGAAGGGGTTCCCCATCTAGCACCTTGCCCTTACCTTTGCATCAACTTGGGTATTTTTTCCCCATACAGAACCCTTTTTGGGGTTTGCCTAGCATCAGCCTGAAGTTGACCCAGCCCGAAGAATAGGCACCTTTCTCTGAAATGCACCCATGGGACTCGCACGCTGGGCCCTTTGGGAAATGAAAGCTGGTGATTTGCTGCATGCGCCATAGAACAGCCATGTGGGGGTGCTGATTTTGCCGTCTCCAAATTAGCAGTCGCTCTTGAATGCAGCATGAAGAAAATGCCATCGGCGAGCCTGCATAGAATAAAAGGTTCTGTACAGGCATAAAGAAACCTGAAAAGACACCCACGCCAGGATTTGAACTCTGGACCCCACGGACAGAAACAGGCACTTTAAAAACACCACAGGAACCTAGACATGATGTGATAGGTATCGGAAGACTGTAAGAATCCATTGTCCCCTTGTGCCTCTGCATTGACTGGCAGGGCTGGAAGTCCATCTTCTGCCTAATAAAGTCAATACCAACCTTAGGCCCTTTCCTAAAAGAGCCTGACTGAATAGCTCAGTAGGTAGAGCGCACGCCTCAGCTCCATAACCTGGTCCAAAAGGTTGTGGGTTCGATTCCCACCTCTGCTAGAAACTCAGCTCCACAGCAGATCTGGTTCACTGCGCTGTAACCAACTCTCAATAGTGATGGAAGGGCAAGTGGCAGAAGTCCATCATCCACCTTCCATTTGGCTGCCCCTTTTTACAACTGGGGTTGTCCTTCTAAGCTACGCCGGAATGTACTTATACATCAGCGAAGGGGTTCCCCATCTAGCACCTTGCCCTTACCTTTGCATCAACTTGGGTATTTTTTCCCCATACAGAACCCTTTTTGGGGTTTGCCTAGCATCAGCCTGAAGTTGACCCAGCCCGAGGAAAAGACACCTTTCCCTAAAATGCACCCATGGGACTCGCACGCTGGGCCCTTTGGGAAATAAAAGCTGGTGATTTGCTGCATGCGCCATAGAACAGCCATGTGGGAGTGCTGATTTTGCCGTCTCCAAATTAGCAGTCGCTCTTGAATGCAGCATGAAGAAAATGCCATCGGCGACCCTGCATAGAATAAAGGGTTCTGTACAGGCATAAAGAAACCTGAAGAGACACCCACGCCAGGATTTGAACTCAGAACCCCATGGAAAGAAACAGGCGCTTTAACAATTACACCACAGGAACCTATACATTATGTGATAGGTACCGGATGACTGTAAGAATCCATTGTCCCCTTGTGCCTCTGCATTGACTGGCAGGGCTGGAAGTCCATCTTCTGCCTAATAAAGTCAATACCAACCTGAGGCCCTTTCCTAAAAGAGCCTTACTGAATAGCTCAGTCGGTAGAGCGCACGCCTCAGCTCCATAACCTGGTCCAAAAGGTTGTGGGTTCGATTCCCACCTCTGCTAGAAACTCAGCTCCACAGCAGATCTGGTTCACTGCGCTGTAACCAACTCTCAATAGTGATGGAAGGGCAAGTGGCAGAAGTCCATCATCCGCCTTCCATTTGGCTGCCCCTTTTTACAACTGGGGTTGTCCTTCTAAGCTACGCTGGAATGTACTTATACATCAGCGAAGGGGTTCCCCATCTAGCACCTTGCCCTTACCTTTGCATCAACTTGGGTATTTTTTCCCCGTACACAACCCTTTTTGGGGTTTGCCTAGCATCAGCCTGAAGTTGACCCAGCCCGAAGAATAGGCACCTTTCTCTGAAATGCACCCATGGGACTCGCACGCTGGGCCCTTTGGGAAATGAAAGCAGGTGATTTGCTGCATGCGCCATAGAACAGCCATGTGGGGGTGCTGATTTTGCCGTCTCCAAATTAGCAGTCGCTCTTGAATGCAGCATGAAGAAAATGCCATCGGCGAGCCTGCATAGAATAAAAGGTTCTGTACAGGCATAAAGAAACCTGAAAAGACACCCACGCCAGGATTTGAACTCTGGACCCCACGGACAGAAACAGGCACTTTAAAAACACCACAGGAACCTAGACATGATGTGATAGGTATCGGAAGACTGTAAGAATCCATTGTCCCCTTGTGCCTCTGCCTTGACTGGCAGGGCTGGAAGTCCATCTTCTGCCTAATAAAGTCAATACCAACCTGAGGCCCTTTCCTAAAAGAGCCTGACTGAATAGCTCAGTCGGTAGAGCACGCGCCTCAGCTCCATAACCTGCTCCAAAAGGTTGTTGGTTCGATTCCCACCTCTGCTAGAAACTCAGCTCCACAGCAGATCTGGTTCACTGCGCTGTAACCAACTCTCAATAATGATGGAAGGGCAAGTGGCAGAAGTCCATCATCCGCCTTCCATTTGGCTGCTCCTTTTTCCAACTGGGGTTGTCCTTCTAAGCTACGCCGGAATGTACTTATACATCAGCGAAGGGGTTCCCCATCTAGCACCTTGCCCTTACCTTTGCATCAACTTGGGTATTTTTTCCCCATACAGAACCCTTTTTGGGGTTTGCCTAGCATCAGCCTGAAGTTGACCCAGCCCGAAGAAAAGGCACCTTTCTCTGAAATGCACCCATGGGACTCGCACGCTGGGCCCTTTGGGAAATGAAAGTAGGTGATTTGCTGCATTTGCCATAGAACAGCCATGTGGGGGTGCTGATTTTGCCGTCTCCAAATTAGCAGTCGCTCTTGAATGCAGCATGAAGAAAATGCCATCGGCGACCCTGCATAGAATAAAGGGTTCTGTACAGGCATAAAGAAACCTGAAGAGACACCCACGCCAGGATTTGAACTCAGAACCCCATGGAAAGAAACAGGCGCTTTAACAATTACACCACAGGAACCTATACATGATGTGAGAGGTACCGGATGACTGTAAGAATCCATTGTCCCCTTGTGTCTCTGCATTGACTGGCAGGGCTGGAAGTCCATCTTCTGCCTATTAAAGTCAATACCAACCTGAACCCCTTTCCTAAAAGAGCCTGACTGAATAGCTCAGTCGGTAGAGCGCACGCCTCAGCTCCATAACCTGGTCCAAAAGGTTGTGGGTTCGATTCCCACCTCTGCTAGAAACTCAGCTCCACAGCAGATCTGGTTCACTGCGCTGTAACCAACTCTCAATAGTGATGGAAGGGCAAGTGGCAGAAGTCCATCATTTGGCTGCCCCTTTTTACAACTGGGGTTGTCCTTCTAAGCTACGCCGGAATGTACTTATACATCAGCGAAGGGGTTCCCCATCTAGCACCTTGCCCTTACCTTTGCATCAACTTGGGTATTTTTTCCCCATACAGAACCCTTTTTGGGGTTTGCCTAGCATCAGCCTGAAGTTGACCCAGCCCGAAGAATAGGCACCTTTCTCTGAAATGCACCCATGGGACTCGCACGCTGGGCCCTTTGGGAAATGAAAGCAGGTGATTTGCTGCATGCGCCATAGAACAGCCATGTGGGGGTGCTGATTTTGCCGTCTCCAAATTAGCAGTCGCTCTTGAATGCAGCATGAAGAAAATGCCATCGGCGACCCTGCATAGAATAAAGGGTTCTGTACAGGCATAAAGAAACCTGAAGAGACACCCACGCCAGGATTTGAACTCAGAACCCCATGGAAAGAAACAGGCGCTTTAACAATTACACCACAGGAACCTATACATGATGTGATAGGTACCGGATGACTGTAAGAATCCATTGTCCCCTTGTGTCTCTGCATTGACTGGCAGGGCTGGAAGTCCATCTTCTGCCTATTAAAGTCAATACCAACCTGAACCCCTTTCCTAAAAGAGCCTGACTGAATAGCTCAGTCGGTAGAGCGCACGCCTCAGCTCCATAACCTGGTCCAAAAGGTTGTGGGTTCGATTCCCACCTCTGCTAGAAACTCAGCTCCACAGCAGATCTGGTTCACTGCGCTGTAACCAACTCTCAATAGTGATGGAAGGGCAAGTGGCAGAAGTCCATCTTCCGCCTTCCATTTGGCTGCCCCTTTTTCCAGCTGGGGTTGTCCTTCTAAGCTACGCCGGTATGTACTTATACATCAGCAAAGGGGTTCCCCATCTAGCACCTTGCCCTTACCTTTGCATCAACTTGGGTATTTTTTCCCCATACAGAACCCTTTTTGGGGTTTGCCTAGCATTAGCTTGAAGTTGACCCAGCCGGAAGAAAAGACACCTTTCCCTAATATGCACCAATGGGACTCGCATGCTGGGCCCTTTGGGAAATGAAAGCAGGTGATTTGCTGCATGCGCCATAGAACAGCCATGTGGGGGTGCTGATTTTGCCGTCTCCAAATTAGCAGTCGCTCTTGAATGCAGCATGAAGAAAATGCCATCGGCGAGCCTGCATAGAATAAAGGGTTCTGTACAGGCATAAAGAAACCTGAAAAGACACCCACGCGAGGATTTGAACTCTGGACCCCACGGACAGAAACAGGCACTTTAAAAACAACACAGGAACCTACACATGATGTGATAGGTACCGGAAGACTGTAAGAATCCATTGTCCCGTTGTGCCTCTGCATTGACTGGCAGGGCTGGAGGTCCATCTTCTGCCTAATAAAGTCAATACCAACCTGAGGCCCTTTCCTAAAAGAGCCTGACTGAATAGCTCAGTCGGTAGAGCACGCGCCTCAGCTCCATAACCTGGTCCAAAAGGTTGTGGGTTCGATTCCCACCTCTGCTAGAAACTCAGCTCCACAGCAGATCTGGATCACTGCGCTGTAACCAACTCTCAATAATGATGGAAGGGCAAGTGGCAGAAGTCCATCATCCGCCTTCCATGGCTGCTCCTTTTACCAACTGCGGTTGTCCTTCTAAGCTACGCCGGTATGTACTTATACATCAGCGAAGGGGTTCCCCATCTAGCACCTTGCCCTTACCTTTGCATCAACTTGGGTATTTTTTCCCCATACAGAACCCTTTTTGGGGTTTGCCTAGCATCAGCCTGAAGTTGACCCAGCCCGAAGAAAAGGCACCTTTCTCTGAAATGCACCCATGGGACTCGCACGCTGGGCCCTTTGGGAAATGAAAGTAGGTGATTTGCTGCATTTGCCATAGAACAGCCATGTGGGGGTGCTGATTTTGCCGTCTCCAAATTAGCAGTCGCTCTTGAATGCAGCATGAAGAAAATGCCATCGGCGAGCCTGCATAGAATAAAAGGTTCTGTACAGGCATAAAGAAACCTGAAAAGACACCCACGCCAGGATTTGAACTCTGGACCCCACGGACAGAAACAGGCACTTTAAAAACACCACAGGAACCTAGACATGATGTGATAGGTATCGGAAGACTGTAAGAATCCATTGTCCCCTTGTGCCTCTGCATTGACTGGCAGGGCTGGAAGTCCATCTTCTGCCTAATAAAGTCAATACCAACCTGAGGCCCTTTCCTAAAAGAGCCTGACTGAATAGCTCAGTCGGTAGAGCGCACGCCTCAGCTCCATAACCTGGTCCAAAAGGTTGTGGGTTCGATTCCCACCTCTGCTAGAAACTCAGCTCCACAGCAGATCTGGTTCACTGCGCTGTAACCAACTCTCAATAGTGATGGAAGGGCAAGTGGCAGAAGTCCATCATCCACCTTCCATTTGGCTGCCCCTTTTTACAACTGGGGTTGTCCTTCTAAGCTATGCCGGAATGTACTTATACATCAGCGAAGGGGTTCCCCATCTAGCACCTTGCCCTTACCTTTGCATCAACTTGGGTATTTTTTCCCCATACAGAACCCTTTTTGGGGTTTGCCTAGCATCAGCCTGAAGTTGACCCAGCCCGAGGAAAAGACACCTTTCCCTAAAATGCACCCATGGGACTCGCACGCTGGGCCCTTTGGGAAATGAAAGCTGGTGATTTGCTGCATGCGCCATAGAACAGCCATGTGGGGGTGCTGATTTTGCCGTCTCCAAATTAGCAGTCGCTCTTGAATGCAGCATGAAGAAAATGCCATCGGCGAGCCTGCATAGAATAAAGGGTTCTGTACAGGCATAAAGAAACCTGAAGAGACACCCACGCCAGGATTTGAACTCTGGACCCCACGGAAAGAAACAGGCGCCTTAACAATTACACCACAGGAACCTATACATGATGTGATAGGTACCGGATGACTGTAAGAATCCATTGTCCCCTTGTGTCTCTGCATTGACTGGCAGGGCTGGAAGTCCATCTTCTGCCTATTAAAGTCAATACCAACCTGAACCCCTTTCCTAAAAGAGCCTGACTGAATAGCTCAGTCGGTAGAGCGCACGCCTCAGCTCCATAACCTGGTCCAAAAGGTTGTGGGTTCGATTCCCACCTCTGCTAGAAACTCAGCTCCACAGCAGATCTGGTTCACTGCGCTGTAACCAACTCTCAATAGTGATGGAAGGGCAAGTGGCAGAAGTCCATCATCCGCCTTCCATTTGGCTGCCCCTTTTTACAACTGGGGTTGTCCTTCTAAGCTACGCTGGAATGTACTTATACATCAGCGAAGGGGTTCCCCATCTAGCACCTTGCCCTTACCTTTGCATCAACTTGGGTATTTTTTCCCCATACTGAACCCTTTTTGGGGTTTGCCTAGCATCAGCCTGAAGTTGACCCAGCCCGAAGAATAGGCACCTTTCTCTGAAATGCACCCATGGGACTCGCACGCTGGGCCCTTTGGGAAATGAAAGCAGGTGATTTGCTGCATGCGCCATAGAACAGCCATGTGGGAGTGCTGATTTTGCCGTCTCCAAATTAGCAGTCGCTCTTGAATGCAGCATGAAGAAAATGCCATCGGCGAACCTGCATAGAATAAAAGGTTCTGTACAGGCATAAAGAAACCTGAAAAGACACCCACGCCAGGATTTGAACTCTGGACCCAACGGACAGAAACAGGCACTTTAAAAACACCACAGGAACCTAGACATGATGTGATAGGTATCGGAAGACTGTAAGAATCCATTGTCCCCTTGTGCCTCTGCATTGACTGGCAGGGCTGGAAGTCCATCTTCTGCCTAATAAAGTCAATACCAACCTGAGGCCCTTTCCTAAAAGAGCCTGACTGAATAGCTCAGTCGGTAGAGCACGCGCCTCAGCTCCATAACCTGGTCCAAAAGGTTGTGGGTTTGATTCCCACCTCTGCTAGAAACTCAGCTCCACAGCAGATCCGGTTCACTGCGCTATAACCAACTCTCAATAATGATGGAAGGGCAAGTGGCAGCAGTCCATCATCCGCCTTCCATTTGGCTGCTCCTTTTTCCAACTGCGGTTGTCCATCTAAGCTACGCCGGTATGTACTTATACATCAGCGAAGGGGTTCCCCATCTAGCACCTTGCCCTTACCTTTGCATCAACTTGGGTATTTTTTCCCCATACAGAACCCTTTTTGGGGTTTGCCTAGCATCAGCCTGAAGTTGACCCAGCCCGAAGAAAAGGCACCTTTCTCTGAAATGCACCCATGGGACTCGCACGCTGGGCCCTTTGGGAAATGAAAGCAGGTGATTTGCTGCATTTGCCATAGAACAGCCATGTGGGGGTGCTGATTTTGCCGTCTCCAAATTAGCAGTCGCTCTTGAATGCAGCATGAAGAAAATGCCATCGGCGAGCCTGCATAGAATAAAAGGTTCTGTACAGGCATAAAGAAACCTGAAAAGACACCCAAGCCAGGATTTGAACTATGGACCCCACGGACAGAAACAGGCACTTTAAAAACACCACAGGAACCTAGACATGATGTGATAGGTATCGGAAGACTGTAAGAATCCATTGTCCCCTTGTGCCTCTGCATTGACTGGCAGGGCTGGAAGTCCATCTTCTGCCTAATAAAGTCAATACCAACCTGAGGCCCTTTCCTAAAAGAGCCTGACTGAATAGCTCAGTCGGTAGAGCGCACGCCTCAGCTCCATAACCTGGTCCAAAAGGTTGTGGGTTAGATTCCCACCTCTGCTAGAAACTCAGCTCCACAGCAGATCTGGTTCATTGCGCTGTAACCAACTCTCAATAGTGATGGAAGGGCAAGTGGCAGAAGTCCATCATCCACCTTCCATTTGGCTGCCCCTTTTTACAACTGGGGTTGTCCTTCTAAGCTACGCCGGAATGTACTTATACATCAGCGAAGGGGTTCCCCATCTAGCACCTTGCCCTTACCTTTGCATCAACTTGGGTATTTTTTCCCCATACAGAACCCTTTTTGGGGTTTGCCTAGCATCAGCCTGAAGTTGACCCAGCCCGAGGAAAAGACACCTTTCCCTAAAATGCACCCATGGGACTCGCACGCTGGGCCCTTTGGGAAATGAAAGCTGGTGATTTGCTGCATGCGCCATAGAACAGCCATGTGGGGGTGCTGATTTTGCCGTCTCCAAATTAGCAGTCGCTCTTGAATGCAGCATGAAGAAAATGCCATCGGCGACCCTGCATAGAATAAAGGGTTCTGTACAGGCATAAAGAAACCTGAAGAGACACCCACGCCAGGATTTGAACTCAGAACCCCATGGAAAGAAACAGGCGCTTTAACAATTACACCACAGGAACCTATACATGATGTGATAGGTACCGGATGACTGTAAGAATCCATTGTCCCCTTGTGTCTCTGCATTGACTGGCAGGGCTGGAAGTCCATCTTCTGCCTATTAAAGTCAATACCAACCTGAACCCCTTTCCTAAAAGAGCCTGACTGAATAGCTCAGTCGGTAGAGCGCACGCCTCAGCTCCATAACCTGGTCCAAAAGGTTGTGGGTTCGATTCCCACCTCTGCTAGAAACTCAGCTCCACAGCAGATCTGGTTCACTGCGCTGTAACCAACTCTCAATAGTGATGGAAGGGCAAGTGGCAGAAGTCCATCATCCGCCTTCCATTTGGCTGCCCCTTTTTACAACTGGGGTTGTCCTTCTAAGCTACGCCGGAATGTACTTATACATCAGCGAAGGGGTTCCCCATCTAGCACCTTGCCCTTACCTTTGCATCAACTTGGGTATTTTTTCCCCATACAGAACCCTTTTTGGGGTTTGCCTAGCATCAGCCTGAAGTTGACCCAGCCCGAAGAATAGGCACCTTTCTCTGAAATGCACCCATGGGACTCGCACGCTGGGCCCTTTGGGAAATGAAAGCAGGTGATTTGCTGCATGCGCCATAGAACAGCCATGTGGGGGTGCTGATTTTGCAGTCTCCAAATTAGCAGTCGCTCTTGAATGCAGCATGAAGAAAATGCCATCGGCGAGCCTGCATAGAATAAAAGGTTCTGTACAGGCATAAAGAAACCTGAAAAGACACCCACGCCAGGATTTGAACTCTGGACCCCACGGACAGAAACAGGCACTTTAAAAACACCACAGGAACCTAGACATGATGTGATAGGTATCGGAAGACTGTAAGAATCCATTGTCCCCTTGTGCCTCTGCATTGACTGGCAGGGCTGGAAGTCCATCTTCTGCCTAATAAAGTCAATACCAACCTGAGGCCCTTTCCTAAAAGAGCCTGACTGAATAGCTCAGTCGGTAGAGCTCGCGCCTCAGCTCCATAACCTGGTCCAAAAGGTTGTGGGTTTGATTCCCACCTCTGCGAGAAACTCAGCTCCACAGCAGATCTGGTTCACTGCGCTGTAACCAACTCTCAATAATGATGGAAGGGCAAGTGGCAGAAGTCCATCATCCGCCTTCCATTTGGCTGCTCCTTTTTCCAACTGCGGTTGTCCTTCTAAGCTACGCCGGTATGTACTTATACATCAGCAAAGGGGTTCCCCATCTAGCACCTTGCCCTTACCTTTGCATCAACTTGGGTATTTTTTCCCCATACAGAACCCTTTTTGGGGTTTGCCTAGCATTAGCTTGAAGTTGACCCAGCCGGAAGAAAAGACACCTTTCCCTAAAATGCACCAATGGGACTCGCATGCTGGGCCCTTTGGGAAATGAAAGCAGGTGATTTGCTGCATGCGCCATAGAACAGCCATGAGGGGGTGCTGATTTTGCCGTCTCCAAATTAGCAGTCGCTCTTGAATGCAGCATGAAGAAAATGCCATCGGCGAGCCTGCATAGAATAAAAGGTTCTGTACAAGCATTAAGAAACCTGAAAAGACACCCACGCCAGGATTTGAACTCTGGACCCCACGGACAGAAACAGGCACTTTAAAAACACCACAGGAACCTAGACATGATGTGATAGGTACCGGAAGACTGTAAGAATCCATTGTCCCGTTGTGCCTCTGCATTGACTGGCAGGGCTGGAAGTTCGTCTTCTGCCTAATAAAGTCAATACCAACCTGAGGCGCTTTCCTAAAAGAGCCTGACTGAATAGCTCAGTCGGTAGAGCGTGCGCCTCAGCTCCATAACCTGGTCCAAAAGGTTGTGGGTTTGATTCCCACCTCTGCTAGAAACTCAGCTCCACAGCAGATCTGGTTCACTGCGCTGTAACCAACTCTCAATAATGATGGAAGGGCAAGTGGCAGAAGTCCATCATCCGCCTTCCATTTGGCTGCTCCTTTTTCCAACTGCGGTTGTCCTTCTAAGCTACGCCGGTATGTACTTATACATCAGCGAAGGGGTTCCCCATCTAGCACCTTGCCCTTACCTTTGCATCAACTTGGGTATTTTTTCCCCATACAGAACCCTTTTTGGGGTTTGCCTAGCATCAGCCTGAAGTTGACCCAGCCCGAAGAAAAGGCACCTTTCTCTGAAATGCACCCATGGGACTCGCACGCTGGGCCCTTTGGGAAATGAAAGTAGGTGATTTGCTGCATTTGCCATAGGACAGCCATGTGGGGGTGCTGATTTTGCCGTCTCCAAATTAGCAGTCGCTCTTGAATGCAGCATGAAGAAAATGCCATCGGCGACCCTGCATAGAATAAAGGGTTCTGTACAGGCATAAAGGAACCTGAAGAGACACCCACGCCAGGATTTGAACTCAGAACCCCATGGAAAGAAACAGGCGCTTTAACAATTACACCACAGGAACCTATACATGATGTGATAGGTACCGGATGACTGTAAGAATCCATTGTCCCCTTGTGTCTCTGCATTGACTGGCAGGGCTGGAAGTCCATCTTCTGCCCATTAAAGTCAATACCAACCTGAACCCATTTCCTAAAAGAGCCTGACTGAATAGCTCAGTCGGTAGAGCGCACACCTCAGCTCCATAACCTGGTCCAAAAGGTTATGGGTTCGATTCCCACCTCTGCTAGAAACTCAGCTCCACAGCAGATCTGGTTCACTGCGCTGTAACCAACTCTCAATAATGATGGAAGGGCAAGTGGCAGAAGTCCATCTTCCGCCTTCCATTTGGCTGCCCCTTTTTCCAACTGGGGTTGTCCTTCTAAGCTACGCCGGTATGTACTTATACATCAGCAAAGGGGTTCCCCATCTAGCACCTTGCCCTTACCTTTGCATCAAATTGGGTATTTTTTCCCCATACAGAACCCTTTTTGGGGTTTGCCTAGCATCAGCTTGAAGTTGACCCAGCCGGAAGAAAAGACACCTTTCCCTAAAATGCACCAATGGGACTCGCATGCTGGGCCCTTTGGGAAATGAAAGCAGGTGATTTGCTGCATGCGCCATAGAACAGCCATGTGGGGGTGCTGATTTTGCCGTCTCCAAATTAGCAGTCGCTCTTGAATGCAGCATGAAGAAAATGCCATCGGCGAGCCTGCATAGAATAAAAGGTTCTGTACAGGCATTAAGAAACCTGAAAAGACACCCATGCCAGGATTTGAACTCTGGACCCCACGGACAGAAACAGGCACTTTAAAAACACCACAGGAACCTAGACATGATGTGATAGGTACCGGAAGACTGTAAGAATCCATTGTCCCGTTGTGCCTCTGCATTGACTGGCAGGGCTGGAAGTCCATCTTCTGCCTAATAAAGTCAATACCAACCTGAGGCCCTTTCCTAAAAGAGCCTGACTGAATAGCTCAGTCGGCAGAGCACGCGCCTCAGCTCCATAACCTGGTCCAAAAGGTTGTTGGTTCGAGTCCCACCTCTGCTAGAAACTCAGCTCCACAGCAGATATGGTTCACTGCGCTGTAACCAACTCTCAATAATGATGGAAGGGCAAGTGGCAGAAGTCCTTCATCCGCCTTCCATTTGGCTGCTCCTTTTTCCAACTGCGGTTGTCCTTCTAAGCTACGCCGGTATGTACTTATACATCAGCGAAGGGGTTCCCCATCTAGCACCTTGCCCTTACCTTTGCATCAACTTGGGTATTTTTTCCCCATATAGAACCCTTTTTGGGGTTTGCCTAGCATCAGCCTGAAGTTGACCCAGCCCGAAGAAAAGGCACCTTTCTCTGAAATGCACCCATGGGACTCGCACGCTGGGCCCTTTTGGAAATGAAAGCAGGTGATTTGCTGCATTTGCCATAGAACAGCCATGTGGGGGTGCTGATTTTGCCGTCTCCAAATTAGCAGTCGCTCTTGAATGCAGCATGAAGAAAATGCCATCGGCGACCCTGCATAGAATAAAGGGTTCTGTACAGGCATAAAGAAACCTGAAGAGACACCCACGCCAGGATTTGAACTCTGGACCCCATGGAAAGAAACAGGCGCTTTAACAATTACACCACAGGAACCTATACAAGATGTGATAGGTACCGGATGACTGTAAGAATCCATTGTCCCCTTGTGCCTCTGCATTGACTGGCAGTGCTGGAAGTCCATCTTCTGCCTAATAAGGTTAATACCAACCTGAGGCCCTTTTCTTAAAGAGCCTGACTGAATAGCTCAGTCGGTAGAGCACGCGCCTCAGCTCCATAACCTGGTCCAAAAGGTTGTGGGTTCGATTCCCACCTCTGCTAGAAACTCAGCTCCACAGCAGATCTGGTTCACTGCGCTGTAACCAACTCTCAATAGTGATGGAAGGGCAAGTGGCAGAAGTCCATCATCCATTTGGCTGCCCCTTTTTACAACTGGGGTTGTCCTTCTAAGCTACGCCGGAATGTACTTATACATCAGCGAAGGGGTTCCCCATCTAGCACCTTGCCCTTACCTTTGCATCAACTTGGGTATTTTTTCCCCATACAGAACCCTTTTTGGGGTTTGCCTAGCATCAGCCTGAAGTCGACCCAGCCCGAGGAAAAGACACCTTTCCCTAAAATGCACCCATGGGACTCGCACGCTGGGCCCTTTGGGAAATGAAAGCTGGTGATTTGCTGCATGCGCCATAGAACAGCCATGTGGGGGTGCTGATTTTGCCGTCTCCAAATTAGCAGTCGCTCTTGAATGCAGCATGAAGAAAATGCCATCGGCGACCCTGCATAGAATAAAGGGTTCTGTACAGGCATAAAGAAACCAGAAAAGACACCCACGCGAGGATTTGAACTCTGGACCCCACGGAAAGAAACAGGCGCTTTAACAATTACACCACAGGAACCTAGACATGATGTGATAGGTACCGGAAGACTGTAAGAATCCATTGTCCCCTTGTGCCTCTGCATTGACTGGCAGGGCTGGAAGTCAATCTTCTGCCTAATAAAGTCAATACCAACCTGAGGCCCTTTCCTAAAAGAGCCTGACTGAATAGCTCAGTCGGTAGAGCGCGCGCCTCAGCTCCTTAACCTGGTCCAAAAGGTTGTGGGTTCGATTCCCACCCCTGCTAGAAACTCAGCTCCACAGCGGATCTGGTTCACTGCGCTGTAACCAACTCTCAATAATGATGGAAGGGCAAGTGGCAGAAGTCCATCTTCCGCCTTCCATTTGGCTGCCCCTTTTTCCAGCTGGGGTTGTCCTTCTAAGCTACGCCGGTATGTACTTATACATCAGCAAAGGGGTTCCCCATCTAGCACCTTGCCCTTACCTTTGCATCAACTTGGGTATTTTTTCCCCATACAGAACCCTTTTTGGGGTTTGCCTAGCATCAGCCTGAAGTTGACCCAGCCCGAAGAATAGGCACCTTTCTCTGAAATGCACCCATGGGACTCGCACGCTGGGCCCTTTGGGAAATGAAAGCAGGTGATTTGCTGCATGCGCCATAGAACAGCCATGTGGGGGTGCTGATTTTGCCGTCTCCAAATTAGCAGTCGCTCTTGAATGCAGCATGAAGAAAATGCCATCGGCGAGCCTGCATAGAATAAAAGGTTCTGTACAGGCATAAAGAAACCTGAAAAGACACCCACGCCAGGATTTGAACTCTGGACCCCACGGACAGAAACAGGCACTTTAAAAACACCACTGGAACCTAGACATGATGTGATAGGTATCGGAAGACTGTAAGAATCCATTGTCCCCTTGTGCCTCTGCATTGACTGGCAGGGCTGGAAGTCCATCTTCTGCCTAATAAAGTCAATACCAACCTGAGGCCCTTTCCTAAAAGAGCCTGACTGAATAGCTCAGTCGGTAGTGCACGCGCCTCAGCTCCATAACCTGGTCCAAAAGGTTGTTGGTTCGATTCCCACCTCTGCTAGAAACTCAGCTCCACAGCAGATCTGGTTCACTGCGCTGTAACCAACTCTCAATAATGATGGAAGGGCAAGTGGCAGAAGTCCATCATCCGCCTTCCATTTGGCTGCTCCTTTTTCCAACTGCGGTTGTCCTTCTAAGCTACGCCGGAATGTACTTATACATCAGCGAAGGGGTTCCCCATCTAGCACCTTGCCCTTACCTTTGCATCAACTTGGGTATTTTTTCCCCATACAGAACCCTTTTTGGGGTTTGCCTAGCATCAGCCTGAACTTGACCCAGCCCGAAGAATAGGCACCTTTCTCTGAAATGCACCCATGGGACTCGCACGCTGGGCCCTTTGGGAAATGAAAGCAGGTGATTTGCTGCATGCGCCATAGAACAGCCATGTGGGGGTGCTGATTTTGCCGTCTCCAAATTAGCAGTCGCTCTTGAATGCAGCATGAAGAAAATGCCATTGGCGAGCCTGCATAGAATAAAAGGTTCTGTACAGGCATAAAGAAACCTGAAAAGACACCCACGCCAGGATTTGAACTCTGGACCCCACGGACAGAAACAGGCACTTTAAAAACACCACAGGAACCTAGACATGATGTGATAGGTATCGGAAGACTGTAAGAATCCATTGTCCCCTTGTGCCTCTGCATTGACTGGCAGGGCTGGAAGTCCATCTTCTGCCTAATAAAGTCAATACCAACCTGAGGCCCTTTCGTAAAAGAGCCTGACTGAATAGCTCAGTCGGTAGAGCGCACGCCTCAGCTCCATAACCTGGTCCAAAAGGTTGTGGGTTCGATTCCCACCTCTGCTAGAAACTCAGCTCCACAGCAGATCTGGTTCACTGCGCTGTAACCAACTCTCAATAGTGATGGAAGGGCAAGTGGCAGAAGTCCATCATCCACCTTCCATTTGGCTGCCCCTTTTTACAACTGGGGTTGTCCTTCTAAGCTACGCCGGAATGTACTTATACATCAGCGAAGGGGTTCCCCATCTAGCACCTTGCCCTTACCTTTGCATCAACTTGGGTATTTTTTCCCCATACAGAACCCTTTTTGGGGTTTGCCTAGCATCAGCCTGAAGTTGACCCAGCCCGAGGAAAAGACACCTTTCCCTAAAATGCACCCATGGGACTCGCACGCTGGGCCCTTTGGGAAATAAAAGCTGGTGATTTGCTGCATGCGCCATAGAACAGCCATGTGGGGGTGCTGATTTTGCCGTCTCCAAATTAGCAGTCGCTCTTGAATGCAGCATGAAGAAAATGCCATCGGCGACCCTGCATAGAATAAAGGGTTCTGTACAGGCATAAAGAAACCTGAAGAGACACCCACGCCAGGATTTGAACTCAGAACCCCATGGAAAGAAACAGGCGCTTTAACAATTACACCACAGGAACCTATACATGATGTGATAGGTACCGGATGACTGTAAGAATCCATTGTCCCCTTGTGTCTCTGCATTGACTGGCAGGGCTGGAAGTCCATCTTCTGCCTATTAAAGTCAATACCAACCTGAACCCCTTTCCTAAAAGAGCCTGACTGAATAGCTCAGTCGGTAGAGAGCACGCCTCAGCTCCATAACCTGGTCCAAAAGGTTGTGGGTTCGATTCCCACCTCTGCTAGAAACTCAGCTCCACAGCAGATCTGGTTCACTGCGCTGTAACCAACTCTCAATAGTGATGGAAGGGCAAGTGGCAGAAGTCCATCATCCGCCTTCCATTTGGCTGCCCCTTTTTACAACTGGGGTTGTCCTTCTAAGCTACGCTGGAATGTACTTATACATCAGCGAAGGGGTTCCCCATCTAGCACCTTGCCCTTACCTTTGCATCAACTTGGGTATTTTTTCCCCATACAGAACCCTTTTTGGGGTTTGCCTAGCATCAGCCTGAAGTTGACCCAGCCCGAAGAATAGGCACCTTTCTCTGAAATGCACCCATGGGACTCGCACGCTGGGCCCTTTGGGAAATGAAAGCAGGTGATTTGCTGCATGCGCCATAGAACAGCCATGTGGGGGTGCTGATTTTGCCGTCTCCAAATTAGCAGTCGCTCTTGAATGCAGCATGAAGAAAATGCCATCGGCGAGCCTGCATAGAATAAAAGGTTCTGTACAGGCATAAAGAAACCTGAAAAGACACCCACGCCAGGATTTGAACTCTGGACCCCACGGACAGAAACAGGCACTTTAAAAACACCACAGGAACCTAGACATGATGTGATAGGTATCGGAAGACTGTAAGAATCCATTGTCCCCTTGTGCCTCTGCATTGACTGGCAGGGCTGGAAGTCCATCTTCTGCCTAATAAAGTCAATACCAACCTGAGGCCCTTTCCTAAAAGAGCCTGACTGAATAGCTCAGTCGGTAGAGCACGCGCCTCAGCTCCATAACCTGGTCCAAAAGGTTGTTGGTTCGATTCCCACCTCTGCTAGAAACTCAGCTCCACAGCAGATCTGGTTCACTGCGCTGTAACCAACTCTCAATAATGATGGAAGGGCAAGTGGCAGAAGTCCATGATCCGCCTTCCATTTGGCTGCTCCTTTTTCCAACTGCGGTTGTCCTTCTAAGCTACGCCGGTATGTACTTATACATCAGCGAAGGGGTTCCCCATCTAGCACCTTGCCCTTACCTTTGCATCAACTTGGGTATTTTTTCCCCATACAGAACCCTTTTTGGGGTTTGCCTAGCATCAGCCTGAAGTTGACCCAGCCCGAAGAAAAGGCACCTTTCTCTGAAATGCACCCATGGGACTCGCACGCTGGGCCCTTTGGGAAATGAAAGCAGGTGATTTGCTGCATTTGCCATAGAACAGCCATGTGGGGGTGCTGATTTTGCCGTCTCCAAATTAGCAGTCGCTCTTGAATGCAGCATGAAGAAAATGCCATCGGCGAGCCTGCATAGAATAAAAGGTTCTGTACAGGCATAAAGAAACCTGAAAAGACACCCAAGCCAGGATTTGAACTATGGACCCCATGGACAGAAACAGGCACTTTAAAAACACCACAGGAACCTAGACATGATGTGATAGGTATCGGAAGACTGTAAGAATCCATTGTCCCCTTGTGCCTCTGCATTGACTGGCAGAGCTGGAAGTCCATCTTCTGCCTAATAAAGTCAATACCAACCTGAGGCCCTTTCCTAAAAGAGCCTGACTGAAAAGCTCAGTCGGTAGAGCGCACGCCTCAGCTCCATAACCTGGTCCAAAAGGTTGTGGGTTAGATTCCCACCTCTGCTAGAAACTCAGCTCCACAGCAGATCTGGTTCACTGCGCTGTAACCAACTCTCAATAGTGATGGAAGGGCAAGTGGCAGAAGTCCATCATCCACCTTCCATTTGGCTGCCCCTTTTTACAACTGGGGTTGTCCTTCTAAGCTACGCCGGAATGTACTTATACATCAGCGAAGGGGTTCCCCATCTAGCACCTTGCCCTTACCTTTGCATCAACTTGGGTATTTTTTCCCCATACAGAACCCTTTTTGGGGTTTGCCTAGCATCAGCCTGAAGTTGACCCAGCCCGAGGAAAAGACACCTTTCCCTAAAATGCACCCATGGGACTCGCACGCTGGGCCCTTTGGGAAATGAAAGCTGGTGATTTGCTGCATGCGCCATAGAACAGCCATGTGGGGGTGCTGATTTTGCCGTCTCCAAATTAGCAGTCGCTCTTGAATGCAGCATGAAGAAAATGCCATTGGCGACCCTGCATAGAATAAAGGGTTCTGTACAGGCATAAAGAAACCTGAAGAGACACCCACGCCAGGATTTGAACTCTGGACCCCACGGAAAGAAACAGGCACCTTAACAATTACACCACAGGAACCTATACATGATGTGATAGGTACCGGATGACTGTAAGAATCCATTGTCCCCTTGTGTCTCTGCATTGACTGGCAGGGCTGGAAGTCCATCTTCTGCCTATTAAAGTCAATACCAACCTGAACCCCTTTCCTAAAAGAGCCTGACTGAATAGCTCAGTCGGTAGAGCGCACGCCTCAGCTCCATAACCTGGTCCAAAAGGTTGTGGGTTCTATTCCCACCTCTGCTAGAAACTCAGCTCCACAGCAGATCTGGTTCACTGCGCTGTAACCAACTCTCAATAGTGATGGAAGGGCAAGTGGCAAAAGTCCATCATCCGCCTTCCATTTGGCTGCCCCTTTTAACAACTGGGGTTGTCCTTCTAAGCTACGCTGGAATGTACTTATACATCAGCGAAGGGGTTCCCCATCTAGCACCTTGCCCTTACCTTTGCATCAACTTGGGTATTTTTTCCCCATACAGAACCCTTTTTGGGGTTTGCCTAGCATCAGCCTGAAGTTGACCCAGCCCGAAGAATAGGCACCTTTCTCTGAAATGCACCCATGGGACTCGCACGCTGGGCCCTTTGGGAAATGAAAGCAGGTGATTTGCTGCATGCGCCATAGAACAGCCATGTGGGGGTGCTGATTTTGTCGTCTCCAAATTAGCAGTCGCTCTTGAATGCAGCATGAAGAAAATGCCATCGGCGAACCTGCATAGAATAAAAGGTTCTGTACAGGCATAAAGAAACCTGAAAAGACACCCACGCCAGGATTTGAACTCTGGACCCAACGGACAGAAACAGGCACTTTAAAAACACCACAGGAACCTAGACATGATGTGATAGGTATCGGAAGACTGTAAGAATCCATTGTCCCCTTGTGCCTCTGCATTGACTGGCAGGGCTGGAAGTCCATCTTCTGCCTAATAAAGTCAATACCAACCTGAGGCCCTTTCCTAAAAGAGCCTGACTGAATAGCTCAGTCGGTAGAGCACGCGCCTCAGCTCCATAACCTGGTCCAAAAGGTTGTTGGTTCGATTCCCACCTCTGCTAGAAACTCAGCTCCACAGCAGATCCGGTTCACTGCGCTATAACCAACTCTCAATAATGATGGAAGGGCAAGTGGCAGCAGTCCATCATCCGCCTTCCATTTGGCTGCTCCTTTTTCCAACTGCGGTTGTCCATCTAAGCTACGCCGGTATGTACTTATACATCAGCGAAGGGGTTCCCCATCTAGCACCTTGCCCTTACCTTTGCATCAACTTGGGTATTTTTTCCCCATACAGAACCCTTTTTGGGGTTTGCCTAGCATCAGCCTGAAGTTGACCCAGCCCGAAGAAAAGGCACCTTTCTCTGAAATGCACCCATGGGACTCGCACGCTGGGCCCTTTGGGAAATGAAAGCAGGTGATTTGCTGCATTTGCCATAGAACAGCCATGTGGGGGTGCTGATTTTGCCGTCTCCAAATTAGCAGTCGCTCTTGAATGCAGCATGAAGAAAATGCCATCGGCGAGCCTGCATAGAATAAAAGGTTCTGTACAGGCATAAAGAAACCTGAAAAGACACCCAAGCCAGGATTTGAACTATGGACCCCACGGACAGAAACAGGCACTTTAAAAACACCACAGGAACCTAGACATGATGTGATAGGTATCGGAAGACTGTAAGAATCCATTGTCCCCTTGTGCCTCTGCATTGACTGGCAGGGCTGGAAGTCCATCTTCTGCCTAATAAAGTCAATACCAACCTGAGGCCCTTTCCTAAAAGAGCCTGACTGAATAGCTCAGTCGGTAGAGCGCACGCCTCAGCTCCATAACCTGGTCCAAAAGGTTGTGGGTTAGATTCCCACCTCTGCTAGAAACTCAGCTCCACAGCAGATCTGGTTCACTGCGCTGTAACCAACTCTCAATAGTGATGGAAGGGCAAGTGGCAGAAGTCCATCATCCACCTTCCATTTGGCTGCCCCTTTTTACAACTGGGGTTGTCCTTCTAAGCTACGCCGGAATGTACTTATACATCAGCGAAGGGGTTCCCCATCTAGCACCTTGCCCTTACCTTTGCATCAACTTGGGTATTTTTTCCCCATACAGAACCCTTTTTGGGGTTTGCCTAGCATCAGCCTGAAGTTGACCCAGCCCGAGGAAAAGACACCTTTCCCTAAAATGCACCCATGGGACTCGCACGCTGGGCCCTTTGGGAAATGAAAGCTGGTGATTTGCTGCATGCGCCATAGAACAGCCATGTGGGGGTGCTGATTTTGCCGTCTCCAAATTAGCAGTCGCTCTTGAATGCAGCATGAAGAAAATGCCATCGGCGACCCTTGCATAGAATAAAGGGTTCTGTACAGGCATAAAGAAACCTGAAAAGACACCCACGCGAGGATTTGAACTCTGGACCCCACGGAAAGAAACAGGCGCTTTAACAATTACACCACAGGAACCTAGACATGATGTGATAGGTACCGGAAGACTGTAAGAATCCATTGTCCCCTTGTGCCTCTGCATTGACTGGCAGGGCTGGAAGTCAATCTTCTGCCTAATAAAGTCAATACCAACCTGAGGCCCTTTCCTAAAAGAGCCTGACTGAATAGCTCAGTCGGTAGAGCGCGCGCCTCAGCTCCTTAACCTGGTCCAAAAGGTTGTGGGTTCGATTCCCACCCCTGCTAGAAACTCAGCTCCACAGCGGATCTGGTTCACTGCGCTGTAACCAACTCTCAATAATGATGGAAGGGCAAGTGGCAGAAGTCCATCTTCCGCCTTCCATTTGGCTGCCCCTTTTTCCAGCTGGGGTTGTCCTTCTAAGCTACGCCGGTATGTACTTATACATCAGCAAAGGGGTTCCCCATCTAGCACCTTGCCCTTACCTTTGCATCAACTTGGGTATTTTTTCCCCATACAGAACCCTTTTTGGGGTTTGCCTAGCATCAGCCTGAAGTTGACCCAGCCCGAAGAATAGGCACCTTTCTCTGAAATGCACCCATGGGACTCGCACGCTGGGCCCTTTGGGAAATGAAAGCAGGTGATTTGCTGCATGCGCCATAGAACAGCCATGTGGGGGTGCTGATTTTGCCGTCTCCAAATTAGCAGTCGCTCTTGAATGCAGCATGAAGAAAATGCCATCGGCGAGCCTGCATAGAATAAAAGGTTCTGTACAGGCATAAAGAAACCTGAAAAGACACCCACGCCAGGATTTGAACTCTGGACCCCACGGACAGAAACAGGCACTTTAAAAACACCACAGGAACCTAGACATGATGTGATAGGTATCGGAAGACTGTAAGAATCCATTGTCCCCTTGTGCCTCTGCATTGACTGGCAGGGCTGGAAGTCCATCTTCTGCCTAATAAAGTCAATACCAACCTGAGGCCCTTTCCTAAAAGAGCCTGACTGAATAGCTCAGTCGGTAGTGCACGCGCCTCAGCTCCATAACCTGGTCCAAAAGGTTGTTGGTTCGATTCCCACCTCTGCTAGAAACTCAGCTCCACAGCAGATCTGGTTCACTGCGCTGTAACCAACTCTCAATAGTGATGGAAGGGCAAGTGGCAGAAGTCCATCATCCACCTTCCATTTGGCTGCCCCTTTTTACAACTGGGGTTGTCCTTCTAAGCTACGCCGGAATGTACTTATACATCAGCGAAAGGGTTCCCCATCTAGCACCTTGCCCTTACCTTTGCATCAACTTGGGTATTTTTTCCCCATACAGAACCCTTTTTGGGGTTTGCCTAGCATTAGCTTGAAGTTGACCCAGCCGGAAGAAAAGACACCTTTCCCTAATATGCACCAATGGGACTCGCATGCTGGGCCCTTTGGGAAATGAAAGCAGGTGATTTGCTGCATGCGCCATAGAACAGCCATGTGGGGGTGCTGATTTTGCCGTCTCCAAATTAGCAGTCGCTCTTGAATGCAGCATGAAGAAAATGCCATCGGCGAGCCTGCATAGAATAAAGGGTTCTGTACAGGCATAAAGAAACCTGAAAAGACACCCACGCGAGGATTTGAACTCTGGACCCCACGGACAGAAACAGGCACTTTAAAAACAACACAGGAACCTACACATGATGTGATAGGTACCGGAAGACTGTAAGAATCCATTGTCCCGTTGTGCCTCTGCATTGACTGGCAGGGCTGGAGGTCCATCTTCTGCCTAATAAAGTCAATACCAACCTGAGGCCCTTTCCTAAAAGAGCCTGACTGAATAGCTCAGTCGGTAGAGCACGCGCCTCAGCTCCATAACCTGGTCCAAAAGGTTGTGGGTTCGATTCCCACCTCTGCTAGAAACTCAGCTCCACAGCAGATCTGGATCACTGCGCTGTAACCAACTCTCAATAATGATGGAAGGGCAAGTGGCAGAAGTCCATCATCCGCCTTCCATTTGGCTGCTCCTTTTACCAACTGCGGTTGTCCTTCTAAGCTACGCCGGTATGTACTTATACATCAGCGAAGGGGTTCCCCATCTAGCACCTTGCCCTTACCTTTGCATCAACTTGGGTATTTTTTCCCCATACAGAACCCTTTTTGGGGTTTGCCTAGCATCAGCCTGAAGTTGACCCAGCCCGAGGAAAAGACACCTTTCCCTAAAATGCACCCATGGGACTCGCACGCTGGGCCCTTTGGGAAATGAAAGCTGGTGATTTGCTGCATGCGCCATAGAACAGCCATGTGGGGGTGCTGATTTTGCCGTCTCCAAATTAGCAGTCGCTCTTGAATGCAGCATGAAGAAAATGCCATCGGCGACCCTGCATAGAATAAAGGGTTCTGTACAGGCATAAAGAAACCTGAAGAGACACCCACGCCAGGATTTGAACTCAGAACCCCATGGAAAGAAACAGGCGCTTTAACAATTACACCACAGGAACCTATACATGATGTGATAGGTACCGGATGACTGTAAGAATCCATTGTCCCCTTGTGTCTCTGCATTGACTGGCAGGGCTGGAAGTCCATCTTCTGCCTATTAAAGTCAATACCAACCTGAACCCCTTTCCTAAAAGAGCCTGACTGAATAGCTCAGTCGGTAGAGCGCACGCCTCAGCTCCATAACCTGGTCCAAAAGGTTGTGGGTTCGATTCCCACCTCTGCTAGAAACTCAGCTCCACAGCAGATCTGGTTCACTGCGCTGTAACCAACTCTCAATAGTGATGGAAGGGCAAGTGGCAGAAGTCCATCATCCGCCTTCCATTTGGCTGCCCCTTTTTACAACTGGGGTTGTCCTTCTAAGCTACGCCGGAATGTACTTATACATCAGCGAAGGGGTTCCCCATCTAGCACCTTGCCCTTACCTTTGCATCAACTTGGGTATTTTTTCCCCATACAGAACCCTTTTTGGGGTTTGCCTAGCATCAGCCTGAAGTTGACCCAGCCCGAAGAATAGGCACCTTTCTCTGAAATGCACCCATGGGACTCGCACGCTGGGCCCTTTGGGAAATGAAAGCAGGTGATTTGCTGCATGCGCCATAGAACAGCCATGTGGGGGTGCTGATTTTGCAGTCTCCAAATTAGCAGTCGCTCTTGAATGCAGCATGAAGAAAATGCCATCGGCGAGCCTGCATAGAATAAAAGGTTCTGTACAGGCATAAAGAAACCTGAAAAGACACCCACGCCAGGATTTGAACTCTGGACCCCACGGACAGAAACAGGCACTTTAAAAACACCACAGGAACCTAGACATGATGTGATAGGTATCGGAAGACTGTAAGAATCCATTGTCCCCTTGTGCCTCTGCATTGACTGGCAGGGCTGGAAGTCCATCTTCTGCCTAATAAAGTCAATACCAACCTGAGGCCCTTTCCTAAAAGAGCCTGACTGAATAGCTCAGTCGGTAGAGCTCGCGCCTCAGCTCCATAACCTGGTCCAAAAGGTTGTGGGTTTGATTCCCACCTCTGCGAGAAACTCAGCTCCACAGCAGATCTGGTTCACTGCGCTGTAACCAACTCTCAATAATGATGGAAGGGCAAGTGGCAGAAGTCCATCATCCGCCTTCCATTTGGCTGCTCCTTTTTCCAACTGCGGTTGTCCTTCTAAGCTACGCCGGTATGTACTTATACATCAGCAAAGGGGTTCCCCATCTAGCACCTTGCCCTTACCTTTGCATCAACTTGGGTATTTTTTCCCCATACAGAACCCTTTTTGGGGTTTGCCTAGCATTAGCTTGAAGTTGACCCAGCCGGAAGAAAAGACACCTTTCCCTAAAATGCACCAATGGGACTCGCATGCTGGGCCCTTTGGGAAATGAAAGCAGGTGATTTGCTGCATGCGCCATAGAACAGCCATGAGGGGGTGCTGATTTTGCCGTCTCCAAATTAGCAGTCGCTCTTGAATGCAGCATGAAGAAAATGCCATCGGCGAGCCTGCATAGAATAAAAGGTTCTGTACAAGCATTAAGAAACCTGAAAAGACACCCACGCCAGGATTTGAACTCTGGACCCCACGGACAGAAACAGGCACTTTAAAAACACCACAGGAACCTAGACATGATGTGATAGGTACCGGAAGACTGTAAGAATCCATTGTCCCGTTGTGCCTCTGCATTGACTGGCAGGGCTGGAAGTTCGTCTTCTGCCTAATAAAGTCAATACCAACCTGAGGCGCTTTCCTAAAAGAGCCTGACTGAATAGCTCAGTCGGTAGAGCGTGCGCCTCAGCTCCATAACCTGGTCCAAAAGGTTGTGGGTTTGATTCCCACCTCTGCTAGAAACTCAGCTCCACAGCAGATCTGGTTCACTGCGCTGTAACCAACTCTCAATAATGATGGAAGGGCAAGTGGCAGAAGTCCATCATCCGCCTTCCATTTGGCTGCTCCTTTTTCCAACTGCGGTTGTCCTTCTAAGCTACGCCGGTATGTACTTATACATCAGCGAAGGGGTTCCCCATCTAGCACCTTGCCCTTACCTTTGCATCAACTTGGGTATTTTTTCCCCATACAGAACCCTTTTTGGGGTTTGCCTAGCATCAGCCTGAAGTTGACCCAGCCCGAAGAAAAGGCACCTTTCTCTGAAATGCACCCATGGGACTCGCACGCTGGGCCCTTTGGGAAATGAAAGTAGGTGATTTGCTGCATTTGCCATAGGACAGCCATGTGGGGGTGCTGATTTTGCCGTCTCCAAATTAGCAGTCGCTCTTGAATGCAGCATGAAGAAAATGCCATCGGCGACCCTGCATAGAATAAAGGGTTCTGTACAGGCATAAAGGAACCTGAAGAGACACCCACGCCAGGATTTGAACTCAGAACCCCATGGAAAGAAACAGGCGCTTTAACAATTACACCACAGGAACCTATACATGATGTGATAGGTACCGGATGACTGTAAGAATCCATTGTCCCCTTGTGTCTCTGCATTGACTGGCAGGGCTGGAAGTCCATCTTCTGCCCATTAAAGTCAATACCAACCTGAACCCATTTCCTAAAAGAGCCTGACTGAATAGCTCAGTCGGTAGAGCGCACACCTCAGCTCCATAACCTGGTCCAAAAGGTTATGGGTTCGATTCCCACCTCTGCTAGAAACTCAGCTCCACAGCAGATCTGGTTCACTGCGCTGTAACCAACTCTCAATAATGATGGAAGGGCAAGTGGCAGAAGTCCATCTTCCGCCTTCCATTTGGCTGCCCCTTTTTCCAACTGGGGTTGTCCTTCTAAGCTACGCCGGTATGTACTTATACATCAGCAAAGGGGTTCCCCATCTAGCACCTTGCCCTTACCTTTGCATCAAATTGGGTATTTTTTCCCCATACAGAACCCTTTTTGGGGTTTGCCTAGCATCAGCTTGAAGTTGACCCAGCCGGAAGAAAAGACACCTTTCCCTAAAATGCACCAATGGGACTCGCATGCTGGGCCCTTTGGGAAATGAAAGCAGGTGATTTGCTGCATGCGCCATAGAACAGCCATGTGGGGGTGCTGATTTTGCCGTCTCCAAATTAGCAGTCGCTCTTGAATGCAGCATGAAGAAAATGCCATCGGCGAGCCTGCATAGAATAAAAGGTTCTGTACAGGCATTAAGAAACCTGAAAAGACACCCATGCCAGGATTTGAACTCTGGACCCCACGGACAGAAACAGGCACTTTAAAAACACCACAGGAACCTAGACATGATGTGATAGGTACCGGAAGACTGTAAGAATCCATTGTCCCGTTGTGCCTCTGCATTGACTGGCAGGGCTGGAAGTCCATCTTCTGCCTAATAAAGTCAATACCAACCTGAGGCCCTTTCCTAAAAGAGCCTGACTGAATAGCTCAGTCGGCAGAGCACGCGCCTCAGCTCCATAACCTGGTCCAAAAGGTTGTTGGTTCGAGTCCCACCTCTGCTAGAAACTCAGCTCCACAGCAGATATGGTTCACTGCGCTGTAACCAACTCTCAATAATGATGGAAGGGCAAGTGGCAGAAGTCCTTCATCCGCCTTCCATTTGGCTGCTCCTTTTTCCAACTGCGGTTGTCCTTCTAAGCTACGCCGGTATGTACTTATACATCAGCGAAGGGGTTCCCCATCTAGCACCTTGCCCTTACCTTTGCATCAACTTGGGTATTTTTTCCCCATATAGAACCCTTTTTGGGGTTTGCCTAGCATCAGCCTGAAGTTGACCCAGCCCGAAGAAAAGGCACCTTTCTCTGAAATGCACCCATGGGACTCGCACGCTGGGCCCTTTTGGAAATGAAAGCAGGTGATTTGCTGCATTTGCCATAGAACAGCCATGTGGGGGTGCTGATTTTGCCGTCTCCAAATTAGCAGTCGCTCTTGAATGCAGCATGAAGAAAATGCCATCGGCGACCCTGCATAGAATAAAGGGTTCTGTACAGGCATAAAGAAACCTGAAGAGACACCCACGCCAGGATTTGAACTCTGGACCCCATGGAAAGAAACAGGCGCTTTAACAATTACACCACAGGAACCTATACAAGATGTGATAGGTACCGGATGACTGTAAGAATCCATTGTCCCCTTGTGCCTCTGCATTGACTGGCAGTGCTGGAAGTCCATCTTCTGCCTAATAAGGTTAATACCAACCTGAGGCCCTTTTCTTAAAGAGCCTGACTGAATAGCTCAGTCGGTAGAGCACGCGCCTCAGCTCCATAACCTGGTCCAAAAGGTTGTGGGTTCGATTCCCACCTCTGCTAGAAACTCAGCTCCACAGCAGATCTGGTTCACTGCGCTGTAACCAACTCTCAATAGTGATGGAAGGGCAAGTGGCAGAAGTCCATCATCCATTTGGCTGCCCCTTTTTACAACTGGGGTTGTCCTTCTAAGCTACGCCGGAATGTACTTATACATCAGCGAAGGGGTTCCCCATCTAGCACCTTGCCCTTACCTTTGCATCAACTTGGGTATTTTTTCCCCATACAGAACCCTTTTTGGGGTTTGCCTAGCATCAGCCTGAAGTCGACCCAGCCCGAGGAAAAGACACCTTTCCCTAAAATGCACCCATGGGACTCGCACGCTGGGCCCTTTGGGAAATGAAAGCTGGTGATTTGCTGCATGCGCCATAGAACAGCCATGTGGGGGTGCTGATTTTGCCGTCTCCAAATTAGCAGTCGCTCTTGAATGCAGCATGAAGAAAATGCCATCGGCGACCCTGCATAGAATAAAGGGTTCTGTACAGGCATAAAGAAACCAGAAAAGACACCCACGCGAGGATTTGAACTCTGGACCCCACGGAAAGAAACAGGCGCTTTAACAATTACACCACAGGAACCTAGACATGATGTGATAGGTACCGGAAGACTGTAAGAATCCATTGTCCCCTTGTGCCTCTGCATTGACTGGCAGGGCTGGAAGTCAATCTTCTGCCTAATAAAGTCAATACCAACCTGAGGCCCTTTCCTAAAAGAGCCTGACTGAATAGCTCAGTCGGTAGAGCGCGCGCCTCAGCTCCTTAACCTGGTCCAAAAGGTTGTGGGTTCGATTCCCACCCCTGCTAGAAACTCAGCTCCACAGCGGATCTGGTTCACTGCGCTGTAACCAACTCTCAATAATGATGGAAGGGCAAGTGGCAGAAGTCCATCTTCCGCCTTCCATTTGGCTGCCCCTTTTTCCAGCTGGGGTTGTCCTTCTAAGCTACGCCGGTATGTACTTATACATCAGCAAAGGGGTTCCCCATCTAGCACCTTGCCCTTACCTTTGCATCAACTTGGGTATTTTTTCCCCATACAGAACCCTTTTTGGGGTTTGCCTAGCATCAGCCTGAAGTTGACCCAGCCCGAAGAATAGGCACCTTTCTCTGAAATGCACCCATGGGACTCGCACGCTGGGCCCTTTGGGAAATGAAAGCAGGTGATTTGCTGCATGCGCCATAGAACAGCCATGTGGGGGTGCTGATTTTGCCGTCTCCAAATTAGCAGTCGCTCTTGAATGCAGCATGAAGAAAATGCCATCGGCGAGCCTGCATAGAATAAAAGGTTCTGTACAGGCATAAAGAAACCTGAAAAGACACCCACGCCAGGATTTGAACTCTGGACCCCACGGACAGAAACAGGCACTTTAAAAACACCACAGGAACCTAGACATGATGTGATAGGTATCGGAAGACTGTAAGAATCCATTGTCCCCTTGTGCCTCTGCATTGACTGGCAGGGCTGGAAGTCCATCTTCTGCCTAATAAAGTCAATACCAACCTGAGGCCCTTTCCTAAAAGAGCCTGACTGAATAGCTCAGTCGGTAGTGCACGCGCCTCAGCTCCATAACCTGGTCCAAAAGGTTGTTGGTTCGATTCCCACCTCTGCTAGAAACTCAGCTCCACAGCAGATCTGGTTCACTGCGCTGTAACCAACTCTCAATAATGATGGAAGGGCAAGTGGCAGAAGTCCATCATCCGCCTTCCATTTGGCTGCTCCTTTTTCCAACTGCGGTTGTCCTTCTAAGCTACGCCGGAATGTACTTATACATCAGCGAAGGGGTTCCCCATCTAGCACCTTGCCCTTACCTTTGCATCAACTTGGGTATTTTTTCCCCATACAGAACCCTTTTTGGGGTTTGCCTAGCATCAGCCTGAACTTGACCCAGCCCGAAGAATAGGCACCTTTCTCTGAAATGCACCCATGGGACTCGCACGCTGGGCCCTTTGGGAAATGAAAGCAGGTGATTTGCTGCATGCGCCATAGAACAGCCATGTGGGGGTGCTGATTTTGCCGTCTCCAAATTAGCAGTCGCTCTTGAATGCAGCATGAAGAAAATGCCATTGGCGAGCCTGCATAGAATAAAAGGTTCTGTACAGGCATAAAGAAACCTGAAAAGACACCCACGCCAGGATTTGAACTCTGGACCCCACGGACAGAAACAGGCACTTTAAAAACACCACAGGAACCTAGACATGATGTGATAGGTATCGGAAGACTGTAAGAATCCATTGTCCCCTTGTGCCTCTGCATTGACTGGCAGGGCTGGAAGTCCATCTTCTGCCTAATAAAGTCAATACCAACCTGAGGCCCTTTCGTAAAAGAGCCTGACTGAATAGCTCAGTCGGTAGAGCGCACGCCTCAGCTCCATAACCTGGTCCAAAAGGTTGTGGGTTCGATTCCCACCTCTGCTAGAAACTCAGCTCCACAGCAGATCTGGTTCACTGCGCTGTAACCAACTCTCAATAGTGATGGAAGGGCAAGTGGCAGAAGTCCATCATCCACCTTCCATTTGGCTGCCCCTTTTTACAACTGGGGTTGTCCTTCTAAGCTACGCCGGAATGTACTTATACATCAGCGAAGGGGTTCCCCATCTAGCACCTTGCCCTTACCTTTGCATCAACTTGGGTATTTTTTCCCCATACAGAACCCTTTTTGGGGTTTGCCTAGCATCAGCCTGAAGTTGACCCAGCCCGAGGAAAAGACACCTTTCCCTAAAATGCACCCATGGGACTCGCACGCTGGGCCCTTTGGGAAATAAAAGCTGGTGATTTGCTGCATGCGCCATAGAACAGCCATGTGGGGGTGCTGATTTTGCCGTCTCCAAATTAGCAGTCGCTCTTGAATGCAGCATGAAGAAAATGCCATCGGCGACCCTGCATAGAATAAAGGGTTCTGTACAGGCATAAAGAAACCTGAAGAGACACCCACGCCAGGATTTGAACTCAGAACCCCATGGAAAGAAACAGGCGCTTTAACAATTACACCACAGGAACCTATACATGATGTGATAGGTACCGGATGACTGTAAGAATCCATTGTCCCCTTGTGTCTCTGCATTGACTGGCAGGGCTGGAAGTCCATCTTCTGCCTATTAAAGTCAATACCAACCTGAACCCCTTTCCTAAAAGAGCCTGACTGAATAGCTCAGTCGGTAGAGAGCACGCCTCAGCTCCATAACCTGGTCCAAAAGGTTGTGGGTTCGATTCCCACCTCTGCTAGAAACTCAGCTCCACAGCAGATCTGGTTCACTGCGCTGTAACCAACTCTCAATAGTGATGGAAGGGCAAGTGGCAGAAGTCCATCATCCGCCTTCCATTTGGCTGCCCCTTTTTACAACTGGGGTTGTCCTTCTAAGCTACGCTGGAATGTACTTATACATCAGCGAAGGGGTTCCCCATCTAGCACCTTGCCCTTACCTTTGCATCAACTTGGGTATTTTTTCCCCATACAGAACCCTTTTTGGGGTTTGCCTAGCATCAGCCTGAAGTTGACCCAGCCCGAAGAATAGGCACCTTTCTCTGAAATGCACCCATGGGACTCGCACGCTGGGCCCTTTGGGAAATGAAAGCAGGTGATTTGCTGCATGCGCCATAGAACAGCCATGTGGGGGTGCTGATTTTGCCGTCTCCAAATTAGCAGTCGCTCTTGAATGCAGCATGAAGAAAATGCCATCGGCGAGCCTGCATAGAATAAAAGGTTCTGTACAGGCATAAAGAAACCTGAAAAGACACCCACGCCAGGATTTGAACTCTGGACCCCACGGACAGAAACAGGCACTTTAAAAACACCACAGGAACCTAGACATGATGTGATAGGTATCGGAAGACTGTAAGAATCCATTGTCCCCTTGTGCCTCTGCATTGACTGGCAGGGCTGGAAGTCCATCTTCTGCCTAATAAAGTCAATACCAACCTGAGGCCCTTTCCTAAAAGAGCCTGACTGAATAGCTCAGTCGGTAGAGCACGCGCCTCAGCTCCATAACCTGGTCCAAAAGGTTGTTGGTTCGATTCCCACCTCTGCTAGAAACTCAGCTCCACAGCAGATCTGGTTCACTGCGCTGTAACCAACTCTCAATAATGATGGAAGGGCAAGTGGCAGAAGTCCATGATCCGCCTTCCATTTGGCTGCTCCTTTTTCCAACTGCGGTTGTCCTTCTAAGCTACGCCGGTATGTACTTATACATCAGCGAAGGGGTTCCCCATCTAGCACCTTGCCCTTACCTTTGCATCAACTTGGGTATTTTTTCCCCATACAGAACCCTTTTTGGGGTTTGCCTAGCATCAGCCTGAAGTTGACCCAGCCCGAAGAAAAGGCACCTTTCTCTGAAATGCACCCATGGGACTCGCACGCTGGGCCCTTTGGGAAATGAAAGCAGGTGATTTGCTGCATTTGCCATAGAACAGCCATGTGGGGGTGCTGATTTTGCCGTCTCCAAATTAGCAGTCGCTCTTGAATGCAGCATGAAGAAAATGCCATCGGCGAGCCTGCATAGAATAAAAGGTTCTGTACAGGCATAAAGAAACCTGAAAAGACACCCAAGCCAGGATTTGAACTATGGACCCCATGGACAGAAACAGGCACTTTAAAAACACCACAGGAACCTAGACATGATGTGATAGGTATCGGAAGACTGTAAGAATCCATTGTCCCCTTGTGCCTCTGCATTGACTGGCAGAGCTGGAAGTCCATCTTCTGCCTAATAAAGTCAATACCAACCTGAGGCCCTTTCCTAAAAGAGCCTGACTGAAAAGCTCAGTCGGTAGAGCGCACGCCTCAGCTCCATAACCTGGTCCAAAAGGTTGTGGGTTAGATTCCCACCTCTGCTAGAAACTCAGCTCCACAGCAGATCTGGTTCACTGCGCTGTAACCAACTCTCAATAGTGATGGAAGGGCAAGTGGCAGAAGTCCATCATCCACCTTCCATTTGGCTGCCCCTTTTTACAACTGGGGTTGTCCTTCTAAGCTACGCCGGAATGTACTTATACATCAGCGAAGGGGTTCCCCATCTAGCACCTTGCCCTTACCTTTGCATCAACTTGGGTATTTTTTCCCCATACAGAACCCTTTTTGGGGTTTGCCTAGCATCAGCCTGAAGTTGACCCAGCCCGAGGAAAAGACACCTTTCCCTAAAATGCACCCATGGGACTCGCACGCTGGGCCCTTTGGGAAATGAAAGCTGGTGATTTGCTGCATGCGCCATAGAACAGCCATGTGGGGGTGCTGATTTTGCCGTCTCCAAATTAGCAGTCGCTCTTGAATGCAGCATGAAGAAAATGCCATTGGCGACCCTGCATAGAATAAAGGGTTCTGTACAGGCATAAAGAAACCTGAAGAGACACCCACGCCAGGATTTGAACTCTGGACCCCACGGAAAGAAACAGGCACCTTAACAATTACACCACAGGAACCTATACATGATGTGATAGGTACCGGATGACTGTAAGAATCCATTGTCCCCTTGTGTCTCTGCATTGACTGGCAGGGCTGGAAGTCCATCTTCTGCCTATTAAAGTCAATACCAACCTGAACCCCTTTCCTAAAAGAGCCTGACTGAATAGCTCAGTCGGTAGAGCGCACGCCTCAGCTCCATAACCTGGTCCAAAAGGTTGTGGGTTCTATTCCCACCTCTGCTAGAAACTCAGCTCCACAGCAGATCTGGTTCACTGCGCTGTAACCAACTCTCAATAGTGATGGAAGGGCAAGTGGCAAAAGTCCATCATCCGCCTTCCATTTGGCTGCCCCTTTTAACAACTGGGGTTGTCCTTCTAAGCTACGCTGGAATGTACTTATACATCAGCGAAGGGGTTCCCCATCTAGCACCTTGCCCTTACCTTTGCATCAACTTGGGTATTTTTTCCCCATACAGAACCCTTTTTGGGGTTTGCCTAGCATCAGCCTGAAGTTGACCCAGCCCGAAGAATAGGCACCTTTCTCTGAAATGCACCCATGGGACTCGCACGCTGGGCCCTTTGGGAAATGAAAGCAGGTGATTTGCTGCATGCGCCATAGAACAGCCATGTGGGGGTGCTGATTTTGTCGTCTCCAAATTAGCAGTCGCTCTTGAATGCAGCATGAAGAAAATGCCATCGGCGAACCTGCATAGAATAAAAGGTTCTGTACAGGCATAAAGAAACCTGAAAAGACACCCACGCCAGGATTTGAACTA